>CM046802.1:7821533-7879033 GCA_025617405.1 Perca schrenkii | reverse complement strand
TATGTGTAAGGTAACGTTATTGCCAACATTGTCGTCTTGGAGTGTATTTAATAGATCCCAGATAATATGGTAGCGTCCATATAAGCAAACTAGCTAGTGGCTAACGTCAAGCAGGGGTTAGGAGATAATTGCATACAAATAATTTATTTGAAAGTGTCATATTAAAACTGACTTAAAAGGCCCCCTATAATTATCTGTATGTGAGGAACTGTTTCTCAACCTCATCCTTTTGAAACTTGAGTCCAACAAAGTGAAAACCGACGGACATCCCTTATTTAGTTAGCATAACGTTTGCTAAATGTCAGAGGTTTAATACCTTCGTTAGCTAGCTAGCTATAGCTAACGTTAGCTACCCTAAACGTTACCTGTTCTAGTTGAGTAAAGTCCTCCATGAACCTGTCAAGATTCACACAGTTTAACTTTATCATTTTACTAGTCTAAGAAAGAGCAAACGACTTATTAAAAGTAATACTATCGTGCTTCAGTTTCCCTTAAAGTTACACTAGTTAACGTTAAGCTAGAAAAATAAAATATATGGCTACAAAAAGTTGTTGTTGAAGCTAGCTGCTTACACTTAACTGCACGTGCTGGTAAACGGTTAACTTAACGACGTTATGCTTATGAGCTCGTGCACAAAATAAATATTAATTTCTGTAAGTCGGAGCACAGGTCCGAAATTGCAGTTACTAAAGAATTGAGGAAATATATTGATTATGTTATTGAAATACATTGTAAGGTACTTTAGTATGCACAAATACTGTACTTTTAGCAACATATCAGAGCAAAGTATAGATTTAACCCTTGTGTTGTCTTCCAGTCAACCTTTTTTTTTTTTTCGAGGTTTTTGACGCCTTTTTTCCACAGTTTGTTTTTGCTTTTTCCAACGTTTTAAATTGTTAAATCTTTCTTCTACACATTTTCAGCGCTTATTTTCTGATATAAAACAAATATTGAAAACGGGTCAGTTTGACCCGAAGTCAACACAAGGGTTAAATCAACAAAATGGGTTACATTTCACAGAGCATATATTTGTGTGTGTTTACATTCAGATTTACATGGTATACATCAATATTTGTTTTAAAATAACATTTTACAGTTAATGGATATTAACATTCCAATTTCAATGCAGGACATTTATCTCCTACCTTAGAAATCACAGAATTTGTGCTATCCTGAAAAGATCCTCTGCCTTTGCACAGACAGCCTTTTCATTTAAAACCATTAAACAATGGAATCCACTCCCAGGCAGTCTAAAGTTGTCTGTAGATTTGAATAATTTCTCTCGAAACTTAAAGAAATACATCCTTGATAACCATGTGAGCATCAGCACACCTAAAAGTTTACAAATGTAATATTGAGGTAAATGTTTTTGACTAGGTTGTTTATATTTTAGGCAGTGATGGTTTTTTGATTAGTTTTTTATTTAAACTAATGATTAGTGTAATCTTGCATGCATTTCTTATTACTATTGACAGTTATTTGCAATATGTTTTAATATTGTGTGCACCTGCCCAGGGACTGCAGATGGAAACTAGCATTAGCCAACTCTGGTACAAAACATCAAGATTAATGTATTGGATAAATAATAATGTACAGGATCAAGCTGTGAGCATAGCTACATAAATTGAGGAGAGAAACCTATGTCAAAACTTCCATAAAAAGTATATCTTAAGACCACTTGTAAATGAAATCACAAGAAAATAATCAACAAAGGCAAATAAACCAAAAGAAACAAAATGGTAAAATAACCGTAGAAAACAGTGACTGGACTGGTCCCCCTTTTGAGAAAACAAACATACATTAGTGGCCAGTCACAAAGTTACAAAGTATCTTTCAAATAATTTATTAGCGCATTAATAAAAGTAAAATGTAAGCCTACTTTGCAAGGACACAAACTCCTATCACAGTTCATGCGGGAGGAGGATTTTCCGGAGCTCTACAGCCACAGCAGCTCATTTGTCAGTAGCAAACGTCAATCTGCCCCAGTTCACTCTGTGAAGGACGGGAACTTGTGCCTGGCTATCAGCCTAGTGGGACCAAAAATCAGAAATCAACCTTAAGCTGTACTTGCTCCCCAAATTACCGCAGCCAAACATTTTCATACCTGGAGAATCAGGAGAATCCACACAAACGCAGTGTGCTCAGTGAGAGGTAAGGGACCAATAGTAAAGAACTGCACCTGGTGAGCTTTTTATCACTTCCTGATTGGTAACCATCCCATGACCACATGCTCAAATCAGCAGGTTTCCCACAGGTATTTTCCCAATGCATTGCTGCTACTTTGATATAAAAAAAGGTGTAGGCCTACTTCTTACACCACTGAATAAAAGTATTCCTCTTAGTACACTCTAACAACAACAACTCTAATTGAAATGTCGTACAAGCTGATATTAATAACAAGACAAATGGCAAAAAGTATGAAAGTTGTTTATTTGTTACACTTATAACGCAGTAACTTTACAAATTCAACACTGATGACCACGTTTTCCCAAAATTTGCATGAAATGTATGCCAACCAGAAAGCAACTGAAAAATACAAACTCGTGCGCTCAAAAAGAAAGAACACTGACTGAGCATAAGACTGACAATTCAAATTATTTCAGCTGACGGCTCTGAAAACATTTCAGTTTAGAAAATAAATAAAAAAAAATAGGGTATGCTATGTTAATGGCATCAAAAGTATAAGCATCCAATATTTTCAGGTGATCATTTTACATGCGTACATGCCATGCTGTATTTTACTTTTCCGGGAGTTTATGTGTTGGCACAAACATGATATATGAACCCAAATAAGGCTGAGTATAAAAAAAAAAGGCTGAGTTTCTTATCAGTTAAATAACATTTTCATTGTGGCAATACTGACCGTAAAGCCTGAAAAAGGAATGAAAACATTATGAAAAGCATACAAAAATGTTGGATTCATAAAAGGAACTTTCACAGAGTAGATATGACCTGATTTGAAAATGAAAGCTTTTGATATGTACAAGATGATAAGAAGGAACCATGTGACGGTACAATTAAATGTACTCTTATTTAAAGCTTATTTCAATATTTTCTATGTCAACACTGAACTAAATGACTACCTATAATGTCAAAGATGGGACTCCTAGTGACAAAACCACAGAAAATTGCCACCAACTCTGCAACTTTTTAGAGCTTTTTAGCCTCTTTTGGCTTATAGCACCAAACTGCAGACACACAAAATGAGCGACTAGCTGGTGAAGACTGTAGAGCATTTAGCTGCTATAGAAGAGACAAATATTTTTCAGAAACCAAACCAGAAGAGTTAAAGGAGAGTAAATATTGGACATTAGAAAGAAATTTGACTCCAAATGATAGGGATGGGCATCGAGAACCGGTTACAACTTGGAGTCATTTCAAACATTATGTTTCCAATGGAATATTTAGTTTTTTTAACGAAATCGTTCGGAAAATTTGGTTTTGAATCTGATCATCGGATCCAAGTTTAATGCGCAAGTTTGGGTTTCCGCAGTGGCCAACGTACTTCCATGGGCTTGTTGTGTTGCAGTCGGGGCTTTAAATTGGTAACATTTTAAAGTTTCTAGCCAATTTGGCTGGTGATGAATGAAGCGAGGTGTCTGTTTGAATCGGCAGGGTACAGAAACGATGCGACAAGTCAGTGTTTCCGGATTGATCCGTGGGGCGGTTTTGTGTGTTTTTGCCTTGGAAACGTAATCTTTATCTGACAACACTGCTTGTGGTGCTAATCCTACATTTCCCATGAACAGTAAGTTGTGATGTGTCAGACAACTGTTAGCCACGTGCCTAGCGATTACGAGCTACGCTGAAAAGGAGAAGACGAACGGAACCAAACTAACCACTCGAGCTGAAACTACAGTAAAGTTAGTTAGGGGGAAAAAAAAAAAAAAAAAAATAAATAAACGTGGCTTGTGGTAAATCAGATTGGCTGGTAAATTTAAAAATCTACAAGGCATGTTGGCTGGTGATTAAAGAAGTTAATTTAAAGCCCTGGTTGCAGTCAGTGTGGCTTTATTTTACATTGAAAAAGCCCAGTAAAACTGAAAATCACCTTTGAATCAAAATAACATTTTCCGCTCATCTGTGAAATGAGCATGTGGCCCGACTCAACTCCGTCCCTCAGAGAATCGGAATTGATAAGAACCAGAATCCAAAAGAAGAATCAGAGTCGGAATTGTTAGAATCCAAACGATGCCAAACCCTATGAATGATAAGACTTTCTCTTTGCCATTTTGCTGGAAAAAAAAAACACATTTTTATCCCTCATACCAAACCTCCAACTAACCCTTTACAGCCGTGTCAGAGAGTTAGTGGCAGCTGGCAGGACAGCTACACATGTCCTCCAAGTATTTTAGGAGACCTGATATTCAACACTCAACCTTGGGCCCCCTTAATAAAGACTGTCCCTAAGCTTATCCGTGCCTTGGATTGAAAAGTCTTTAACTTTATGCAAGTTCACCGCTGACCTAGGGCGTGATGCTTCCCATAAGCTCAGGGGTCAGGTAGCCGCCTGGCGTTGGCATGACTTTTGGGATTACCAGCTGGGGGGCTGGTGTCGAGTTGGGAGACAGTAAAAGGCTGTTCAGCCTGTCGACACCCTCGACCACGGTGTAGACAGGCGCGGGGGAAAGAGGGGACGTGGGGCTGCCGTCCGATTCGCGGGATGGTGAATAGCTCAAGTCTCCGTCTGTCTGGCAGGGTTCGCTCGTGTCTCCCGTGGACAATCCGGCGCTCATTTTCCCTGCGTCAAGCTCCGAGGTGTAACCGGCGCGATCCGGATTCACCACCAGGAGCCGGAACTGGTTTCTGTCTTTCTCCTTCTGCGCCGCGGCGTCTTTCTCGGCGTCTCGGCCGGTCTGTTCCTCGGGCGACAGCAGCACTTTGCCAGAAGGCCTCACCTCGCTCACTTTGGTGTACAGCGCCTCTCGGCCCGGTGCTACGGACCGAGGCTCCCCGGCGGCGGGGCTCTGGACCGGGGGGCTCGGCTCGCGGGCGGTCGGGCGCGACGGGTCCTCGCCACGGGCTTGGTTCGGGATCAGACGAACGAACGGCGACGCTTCCGGCTCGCTGGGGAGATCGGGGTCGCAGCAGCTGGCCCGGCCCGAGTCGTCGTCGTCTCTGAAGCCGATGGACAGGGGAGAGTTGCTGGAGGACAGCGAGCGCTCCACCAGACGATCCGTGTCCAGGTCCGTCAGTCGCTCGTTCTGCTCCTCCATGTCCAGGTCGATGAATTCCACCCACGGGCCGCTGTAGTACAGCTCCGGCCTCAGATGAGGAGGGCAGCCCAGGATGGAGGTCAACTCCCGCAGCTTCCCTTTCTGCGGTGAAGAAAAGAAAGTTGATACGATGGCGTTAAGATATATCTCATATGTTGCGAGTTTGATAAAACACGCTCACGATTAGAGCCGACTAATCCATTAGTCGACCGAGAGAAGAAAAAAAAATCATCGGCAGCTATTTTGATAACCGATTTGTCGTAGAAGTAATTTTTTGGGGGGCTTTTTTCCAGCTTTAATTTTTGACAGGACAGCCAGGGGGAGAGAGTGGGGGAAGACATGCAGGAAATCGTCACACCTCCGGTTTATCGAGGCATGAACCTCTCAGTACATGTGCGCCTGCTCTACCCACCGAGCCAACCCGGCCACATCGTAAAAGTAATTTTTCACGCAAAAATGGCAGAAAATGCTGTTTTCAACCTCTCGAATATAGACTTTTCCTGCTCTTTTTTCTGTTATATAACATATTGAGCTGATCATTTTCGGGGGGGTGTTGGACTGACAAAACAATACATTTCAAGACATCACCTTGGACTTGAAGTGAAAAGCATTATGGGTTGTTTTGTAGTGTTATTGTTGCTAGGCTAGCGAGTTTCTTCCTCTATAATGGTGTCTTTAGGTCAGCCCTAAAAGTGTTTAGGAATTGTGTGATTATGGAGAAATCTTTCTTTAAGTTTTAATTTTCAAAGTTGGGAATGATGACAAAATCTACAGATGCCCAAATTGACAGACCAAGGTTTTTATTTTTTTTATTTAAAAAAAAACAACTTAAAAAATTAAGTCAAAAGCTCCGCTGGGAACGTTTTCTGAAAATGGTTTCCCTGTTCCATTTAAGCTGAAGAATCACTTTAATACAGAGTGCACTAATAAATTAGGACAAGGCATGGTCCCGCATAATAACATTGAGATAAATACCTTGAGTAGTTCAGGGTCAATTCCTCTTATTTTAGGTCCAGGAACAGGAGGCAAAAGAAAAACCATCAACCTTAGGGAAATAAAAAAAAAACACATGAATAGCAATAAAAAAAAAAAAAACCACACACTTCAGTATCAACATAGCTGAGCAGATGTACAGGATGTCTCGCTGTTTAATAGCTTTGAAAGACACCCCTGATGAGACAGACACTGATGCTGGTGTTCAAGGTCTAGCAGCCCACACAGTGTACTGCTCACAGAGCAGCAGACTGCACTTCCTCATTTCTCTAAGCTTTTCAAAACCTTCTAGTCCTACACAGAAATCCGGATGGTTGTGAAATACTCACTTTTCCTGCTGCGATATGATCACTAACATCATGATGGTCACTAAGCACAGGGCACCAAAGATGAGCAAGGCCACCACTGGGAAGCTCGACACTGGGGAAAGAAATGCACACAAATTACGTATATACTTCATACATTACATCGGAATATCATCAATATAAATAAACAGTTTATTGAAAAACAGGCCATGAAAGGCTATGTTTAGGGTTCCTGTTGACAAATCCATGCATCACAGAAGCTCTTTTCAAATACATAACATTGCTTATTTTTCTAATGTAGAGGCTCTGTCTTTCAGACATAAAAAGTTCTGTACAAGTGGCTCAGGCTCAGATATGAGGCTGATGTAAAATTGCCATAGCATTTACTGTTTGTAGTGAGGGGGCTGCTGAAAGGGGCTTTAGAATAACCTGATTCAGACCTGTACCTTTCTCTGATATTAAATATTTAGCATCTTTCATAATTGCTACTGTATTGTATCATCTATCATCATTTTTTTTAATGCTTTGTGCACAAAGTCAGATTCACAGCAGAACAGTTAGTCCACCACTTGACATGCGTGATGAAGTCTAATTTGTAGTCTCCATACTTTGATTTATGACCAAATACCTGCCAAACTAATGGCATTCCCATCAGCCTCAGCTGTGCAAATTTTAGCATGCTAATATAATGAACATTATGCCTGCGAGCAAACATTAGCGTGTTAGCATTGGCATTGTGAGCATGTTAGCATGATGATGTTAGCATTTAGCTTAAAGCACTAAGTACAGCCTCACAGAGCCAAGACGTAGCAAGTCTTTTAATGCAGTAAGCAGCCTTCTTTTACGGCTGCCATCTTTATTTGGAAATGGAGGTACGCCCAAAGATTCTCTATAACTAAAGAGCATTACACGCTGCGCCAATGGTATTCAAGTGCTCATATTATGCTTTTTGGCTTTTTCCCTTTCCTTTACTGTATTATATATCTTTTTGTGCATGTTATAGGTTTACAAAGTGAAAAAGCCCAACGTCCACCCCAAAGGGACATACCATCTCCAACAGAAAATACTGTTCCCAAACTGCTCCAAACAGCTCTATTGTAGTCCAGCCTTTACTTCAGACACAAACGTGCGTCACTTTGTAACACACGTTATAATGCTCGCCTAGTTGCTAGCATGGCACTCCCTCATACTCTCGAACAAAGATGGAACAGAAGTGAGATGTCTCACTCTGTAGATAAAACAGAGAGCTCAACACACAGGGTGAAAAGAGGAGCTGCAGCAAAGTGCAATACAAGACATTTATGGTGTACGTGCAAACCTATTCTGGTACAACCTCTAAATACAATTATGAACCTGAAAATGAGCATAATATGAGCACTTTAAATGGTACACACTGCCTGTCTCCTAAATGGCCATGGCCTCGTTTGAAAGTGTAGTGAACGTCGTGTGGATGGATGAAAAGTTATATTGGCATAATTGATAAATACTTTCTTCTGCTAACATTAGATATTTACACGGTCTTAACGCGTTAGCGAACATTAGTTGACGTTAGCTTATCTGTGTTTTAGTGTCAGAATGTTCTGGAGATATGTGGCTTCTAAAAAATAAAAAAAACGGGTCCAATATTTACTTTAGTGACTATGGGACAAAAGAATCAGACAATCTGTGTGCACGATCACTTCTCCCATTGGACTAAACTCAGGACCTGCTGCTAGTCTACTAAAGAGGCGAGGCAGTGGCGAAACCCACGTGACACAGATACAGGAAATGACTCTTGGGGCGTCTCTGCTCTAAAACGTCCCCGGTACACCTTGGATCAACTTTTAACTTTTTTTCTTTAAGCAATATTGTTGTTATGTCTAAAAAGATAGTTAATGTTGAGATATTTTTTCTTCTGCTGGTTTTTGTGCAATGGCTATGGCTTACCATTTTCATCAATGTAAAATTATCGCTATTTAGTGATGAAATGGAGCTGGATTCACACGTGGCTACTGGTACATGTTCTGATTACAGCGTTGAGAAGCTCACACAGGTAATAACTGGAATATTTCTTTTCATGTAATGATTCGGATGCTCAATGAAAGGAGGCGGGAGCTTTTCGGCGAAGGCTGCAGCTGAGCATCACCGTGAATAGACCTCTCAAGGTTTAATGTAAAATTGAAAAACCTTCATAACAGCATGTCTGACAGCCTCGTCTATCCAGGCAGTGAGTGCTTACTTTTAGACGGGACGAGCACAAATAAAGAGTCGCTGAACTCTCCAAACTCTTTCCCAGCGAGCATTTTGCACCGGACCCGAATCTCGTGATTGACGTTAGTTTGAAGTCCATAAATGGAGCGGAGTGGGCTTTTCACAAGGTCGACCTGTGGTGAAGAAAATGAGGTTCAACAATAAAAAAAAATGTTGACTATGAAAATCAATCAATGTACATTAAAGTGTTGGACTCTTGGACTGTTGTACCTAAAAGTATGATATAATACTAAAACTCAACTTAAAGGGTAACTTAAAGGGGTTTTCTCAAATTGGACCCTATTTTCCTATTGTTTTTGTGTCTGAGTGACTGATGGGAACAACAATCTTTGAAATTGGTCCAGTATTGAGCAAGGTTGCTGCAGTCGAAACAAGCTGCAATGTAACGTTAATGGGCAATTGACCTTTTTGTTTGACATAAAAACAGCCCACAGCTCCCTGTTCAGATTGCGCCAATCGGGGCCGAGTTACTCTTTAACAAAAAGGTCTATCTCTGTAGGGCTCCTTTCTTTTAATAATAATCGGAGCCTGTCAGTGGCAAAAACAGCACTTTACAAGCTAAAATCATTGTTTACTTAAATGGAGTCAGGTGAGTTTGCCGTTGGCAAGTTCAGGGCTGTTTCTGGTTTAACTAAAAAGAGCTTACTCTTTCTGTCCATAGAATAATAATCTGAGCCGGTCAATCGCAAAAACAGCACAAAAGCCCAGCGTAGTTACATTGCAGCCTGTATCGCGGCTGCCAGCTGCAGCGGTCTTGCTTAATATTGGGCTAAAAAGGTTCCCAGTAGTCACGTAGACACAAACAATATGGGAAAAAATGGACCCATAAAGTTACCCTTTAACTGAAGTTGTTAATTGACACACAAACACAAAATTAACGACACACCCACCACTTCCCACTGGTCAGAGTTGACGTCGCGGTACTGGACCTCGTACTGCAGCGTCATCCATCCCGTTTCCACGTCTGCCGACTGAGGCGGCTTCCAGCTCAGCATGATGTCATAGTTAATGCCAGTCAAACTCACATTCAGCACAGTCCAGTTCAGGCCGACTGGAGGATCCGGTTGCACTGCAGGCCAGGAAACAATAGTTGGATCATCAGCAATTGAACAAGACTCAAAGAATTCAAAAAGAATGGATTGCGGCTGCTGATCGCACAATGAATATCTGCCCTGTCTCAGGGCCCGGTTCACAAAAGATATTGCGCTAATAATATTACAGCGCAAATAGAGCCTTAAAGTTTTGCAGCTGAGTGCAATTTGCCCTTTAAAAATAAAAATGAAATTTGTTAGACAGCAAGCTACAGGTTCTGGCCGACGAGGTGCAGAGGCAAGGAATTATAATGACAGAGAGAAACCGTATTTGGGATTTAGTACCCCAGTCCGTTAGTGCTGTTGGTTTTCAAACCTTTAGACTGTCGAATAAGATGGCATGACTTGAAGCAGAGGACACTGCCTATAAATGTGCTTCAGTTACCACCAAGTCCCTGAAGATGCATTTCAATGTAACTGCGTGTGGCCATTAGCACGGATCTTTGGGAATTGACTCATTTGCATAGAAAGGGGCCAATTTTGCGGCAACCTTACATGAATGCGTGCAAATAGCACAGGAGCGCCGAGTTAGGGGCCCATTTCACTCTTTGCGTTGAGAATTACATGGTTTCTTTTTGTCTCACCTGTGCAGGTTTAGCAGCCGCAAAAGCCGTGCAGTCCTCTTTTGGCAGTGTTTGAACTTAACAGTGTATTACTACTAAGGCTGCACGATATGAGGACATTTTGTAATTGCGATTATTTTGACTGATATTGCGATTGCGATAGGATTCACCATATTGGTGTACCAAACAAAGATTTTTTTCTTTAGTCTGTAGGATAGGATCTTTAGGCCGGGATGTCTCTGCAGCACCACAGTACTTCATTCAGAATGGTTTGACACATATTTAGCCTTTAACAAAAATGGGCCCCCCCGTGATTTGGATATTGCACTAGTCCATATTTTGATTTCGATAAAGTTGTGACTAATTGTGCAGCCCTAATTACTACAGTTTACACACACATATTCATGGTTGGAGGCATGTTAGATAACAAACAACGACAAGGAGTAAATACATGATATAATAAAAACAGTAAACAGGATAATTATGATATAATTGCAGATAATAAACAAGTACTGTGCATGGCCATGAAAAGGTATGTTGTAATAATAATAATAACATAAAAAGAATAATAATGATTATATATAGACTTCTCTATTTTGCCTTATATTGTGTCAGGAGAAGACATATTTAGCTGCTAGCCATGCCATACTTTTATCTTCCCCTAATAAACTGTTTTCTTTTAAATTTATTTTTATTTAACCTTTATTTATCCAAGTAAGCCGATTGACGACTGCAACGACCGCCCGGTCACAAGCTCGCCTCTCTAACCTTTAGGCCACCACTGGTGGACTATGATAAAACCTCACGTGGAGTTTTTTTTTTTTAAATCAACTTTCTGTCATCTGGATCGTGACAGAGGGGTGCAGGCCATGGAGGGAGTAAACTCACCGATGTCTTGAACATGGAAGTGCTTCTCGTCATAGAGGTTGGCTTGATCCCTGGAGCGGAGCTGGACGCTGTAAGATGTCCAGATGGACGTGTGGTTCTCGTTGAAAAAGCACTCGTCCGGCCTGTCAGTGCTGTAGTGGGGACACTCACGCCACTCTTTGGGAGAACTGTCGGGGGGTCTGAAGGGGGGGGGGGTACAATATGTGGTCTATAAAAACAGCATAAACAGAAGGAAGTGACAGGAAACAGCTCTTCATTCAGTCAGAAAATCTACTCGAAGATGTTACTTGTTAGGTTTATATTAGCTAATTTAAAGGTGCACTATGAGTGCATGACGTCACTTCTGTTGACATTAAAAGTACATTTTTTTGTTTATTTGGAATGGTTTGTTGTATTTTGGTGCACAGCCTGTGCCCCTAGTGTTTGTTTGACATTTACGACCCTCGTGTTGTCTCCCGAGACCGGGCTTTTTCCCAGTGTGTTCAGGGGGCAGGCAGCTAGCGGATCAAGGAGAGATGCCTACGATTTGAGACAAAAATGAAATCGCACTGAAACCATGCAGGAACTCAAAGTGCACCTTTAAGTCCAGTAGTGACGGCTATGTTAATGTTAAGTTTGCCTTGATGGTGATTGTTAAGGAGAAGTCATGGGGTTGGTAAAATAAAAACTATTCATCCTAATGTTGACATGAATGTGCTCAGTAAATTTCATGCCATTCCATTAGATTATGAGATATAAAGATGACATTTAGGTTGTATGAGTATGGGCTACACAGAGTCCTGATTTGATTGGACTCAATTAAAGTCTTGAAGATTAAACAATTATCTTAAAAAATATATATATATATAAATATATATAATTAACATAATATCGCATAAATGTTAAAGTTTTTCTCAGAATTAATCTGGGGAATTTAACTGTATTTTAGTAGTAGGCAACATTATTTTTTTTTTCTTTTGCATTGAAAAATGTCTGTTAGCAAATTCGGGACAATTTCAACTAAAAACCGTGATTAATCAAAAAAATCTAACATTATAGGGGTTGTGTTCAAATGTATTGTTTTAATTAAATAATGCGTTAGTTCATATTTGTTTGAACTTGACTTTTTGAGAAAGTGACAGCATACTCAGTAGAGCTAAAGTTGGTTTAAAAACTATAGTGCGCAGAACAATTCTGAGAATGTTCTTAAAAAAAGTAAACAAAGTTATTTCAATCTAAGCATTGGGTATTTGTACATAAATAGCCGCTTTCCGACCAAGTAGTTACAGGAACATATTATAGGAAAAGTCCACTTCTAAGCAGTTCTTCTAACTACTCTCCCCCAAAACCGTTTTTTCAATTTGCATTCGCACTGGCCAGGTGGCGATAGGGACTATAGGAGTGGTAAGGGAGTAGCCTAATGCAGACACAGCAACGGTCTTTATAGCGTTACAATCAGAAAACAAATACACCAAAAAAGTATGAACTACATACAAAATCTAATGTATATAGCATATTTGTCATAATTTAAACAAGTCTCCCAAAGAGAAACGGGTATCTCTCTCTCCCCCGCCTCTGCCGGCTGCGGTGTGTGTGTGTGTGTGTGTGTGTGTGTGTGTGTGTGTGTGTGTGTGTGTGTGTGTGTGTGTGTGTGTGTGTGTGTGTGTGTGTGTGAGAGAGAGAGAGAGAGAGAGAGTGTGAGAGAGAGATGGCCGGACAGCGAAGTTGTCAAGCCGGACAGCGAGGTTGTCAAGCCCGCAGTGCACACTTCTGGAGTTTAACTCCGAAAAGACAGTTAACCACAGGTTCCCGTTAATCTTATGATGGACATGTGTTGGGATATTTAAACAAACGAACCATCAACGGCCAAATAAAAGTCTCTTATTAACAAGAGAGGTCTGAGAGACCTCCAGCTGACAGCGGGGTTTCTGAGTAGTACATGGCTGAGCGGCGAGCTTGCGGCCGGGGCAGGCGCCTGCCGACTGTCGCCTCACTTCATGGAGCTTCTCACCTCTGAAAACTTTGAAGCAAATTGTCAATTTGGCATCAATTTGCGCAAGTCTGCCGATATTCAAAACAGTTAATTTCTCGCCTAAAACGTTGTCAGAAGTGAATTTTGTAATGAATAAGATGGCGAAAATTGTCCCATTGTTGGTCTGTCTGTACCGGAAACTCGGCCCTTGTTGAACTAGGTCCCTATGCTGAAAAGGGAACAGCGAAAAGACCCTGCTCTGAAGGAGGAGCTGAAAGAGTTACAGGAACTGCGGCCAGAGGGACTTAAAAATCCCCAAATTGGTCCAGTCTGAACACGAGAAAAAAAAAAAAAAAAAAAAAAGAGTTCTAGGAATTTTATGTTCTAGGAACTGCAAAAATCCCTCCGGTCGGAAAGCGGCTTATGTACATGATAATAAAGTGTGTTCTGGTTTTCATTAATGTACAGTATGTTGAGTATGTGAAATATTTCCAAAATATATTGCAACTTGGACGTATTGTTTTGGATGATTATATGATATTATAAAAGTCTTTTATTTTTAGTTCTTGAGTAATGACTACATTATTTGTGCTCTGCATTGTATCCAAATAAAAGGGAATAAATAAATAAACCTACAGGCCTCTTCTCTTTTCTTTTTTTTTCTGTTATACCTTGAACGCAAGGAAAAAAGCACATACTTCTGTTCAAGTCAAGCTATCCCCCTTACAGTTTGATAATGTAGAATAAGCGGAGGTCTCCTGGCTGGGACAGGCTCTGGGAAGTCCCGGTGTTCCATCGGCAGCGGAAAGTCTCCATGTTGGCAGAGACACAGCTGGTGAGGTGTGGCTGGACCTCGGGGAGGACTGTAGGGAACAAGACGGAGAGAGAAGGAATTAATCGCGTATCATTTGAATACTGCAAAGATCTTTTTTTTTTTTTTTTACAATTTCTATTCTTTGTTGCAGCTGTTATGACGCAGCATTGGCTGGCTGTGCTGCTCTTCAGGGACAGGAGATAAATTGTAGCCTATGTAAATCCAGGGAGCAGCCCGGCCACAGGGCGAGTATCAGCCTTTTCCTGGAAGTCGTTTTTATTACTTTCCAAGCGAGTTCCCTGCCATGGCTGTCGTGGAATGAGCTATCTGCTTTTTCTGTACGCTATGTACAGAGTGTGCTGCTTGGATCCTGTTCCACAGCTGCTTAAACTCAAACCATGTGTGCACTTCTGCAACTCTCCTGCAGCCGACCTTAGCTGTGTCTGTAGTGTTTTCACTGTCAAAGGCATACAATTAATACAGTAAGCATACCAATAGATTGATGGTTTTTAAGTGTGCTGTAGATAGATACTATTGTCCCACAGAAAGATCAGGGTCAAATCTAATCAACAAAAGAGTTGCATGGTGGGTAATGTAGGCGCCAGCCTATTATTAGGAAGAAGAATGTGAGGAATAAAAGAGGCAGACATATCTGTGTCCGCAGCACCGATTTATTTATTTATTTCCTTTTTTATCTGTTAAATGTGAGTCCGACAGCGTTGTAGAGTGCAACGCTGCAATCCATGGGAACAAAAAAATACTCAGTTGCGGAAATTTGTATCTAGCCATGTAGATTGTTGCATGCGTGTGTTGTTTGCCCAGGTTTTAAAGTGCTCATATTATGCTCATTTTCAGGTTCATAATTGTATTTAGAGGTTGTGCCAGAACAGGTTTATGTGGTTTAATTTTCAGAAATCACCATATTTTTGTTGTACTGCACATTGCTGCAGCTCCTCTTTTCACCCTGTGTGTTGAGCTCTCCGTTTTAGCTACAGAGTGAGGCATTGCACTTCTGTTCCATCTTTGTTAGGAGTCGCACATGCGCAGTACCTAGGTAAGGACTACTAGCCAGTCAGAAGCAGAGTATGAGGGCGTGCCATGCTAGCAGCTAGGCGAGCATTGTAACGTGTGTTACAAAGTGACGCATGTTTATCTCTGAAGTAAAGGCTGGACTGCAATAGAGCTGTTTGGAGCAGTTTGTGAACAGTGTTTTCTGTTGGAGATGGTAAGTCCCTTTGGGGTGGACTTTGGGCTTTTTCACTTTCTAAAAAGGCAAAAGGCAAAAAGCATTATACGAGCACTTTAAGATATCCTTCTGATACATTACAGCGATATATGGAATTTCTTTTGTGGTGGTCACAACATTAAAACATCTCTTTCACAAAACACGTTTCTGGTTACTTCTGGTTTCATGGGGCGCTATTTCTTTGGGCAGTTCCAATAAAAACTGCTGACTTTGAGGGCTGTGGATTATCCAGAGTCACTTTAGACCAATATCTGAAAACTAGAGGCCGAACGAAACGTCAGCCGGGCTGACATCATCGGCAGATATATACAAGTAGTCTTGCACGTATTTCCAGCGCTGTGTCAACGCTGAGTACGGTCTGGTTAATTCTGAGATGGCTCTGGCTTGTTTATATTTCTTTAAACCAATCACAACCACAGCGAATAAGTAACATGAAATTGCGGTGGAGAAATGCCAGCTGAGGTAATTCAAAAAATAGTGTTGCGATTACATAGTGTCTCCACCAGAGAGCACTGACAGGTTGTCAGAGCTTGGTCCCAATTATTAAGAAAACTAATTAAAATGTATTGTGTAAGTGTTAACATTACACAAAATAATATTGGCCAATACCTTCTTTTTAAGTCTCAAATTTTTATATCGTATCAGCCTCAAAATTCCAGTATGTATGTATGTATGTATGTATGTATGTATGTATGTATGTATGTATGTATGTATGTATGTATGTATGTATGTATGTATATATATATATATATATATATATATATATATATATATATATATATATAAACTGCTCAAAAAAATAAAGGGAACACTTAAACAACACAATATAACTACAAGTCAATCACACTTCTGTGAAATCAAACTGTCCACTTAGGAAGCAACACTGATTGACAATAAATTTCACATGCTGTTGTGCAAATGGAATAGACAACAGGTGGAAATTATAGGCAATTAGCAAGACATCGCCAATAAAGAAGTGGTTCTGCAGGTGGTGACCACAGACCACTTCTCAGTTCCTATGCTTCCTGGATGATGTTTTGGTCACTTTTGAATGTTGGCGGTGCTTTCACTCTACTGGTAGCATGAGACGGAGTCTACAACCCACACAAGTGGCTCAGGTAGTGCAGCTCATCCAGGATGGCACATCAATGCAAGCTGTGGCAAGAAGGTTTGCTGTGTCTGTCAGCGTAGTGTCCAGAGCATGGAGGCGCTACCAGGAGACAGGCCAGTACATCAGGAGACGTGGAGGAGGCCGTAGGAGGGCAACAACCCAGCAGCAGGACCGCTACCTCCGCCTTTGTGCAAGGATGAGCAGGAGGAGCACTGCCAGAGCCCTGCAAAATGACCTCCAGCAGGCCACAAATGTGCATGTGTCTGCTCAAACGGTCAGAAACAGACTCCATGAGGGTGGTATGAGGGCCCGACGTCCACAGGTGGGGGTTGTGCTTACAGCCCAACACCGTGCAGGACATTTGGCATTTGCCAGAGAACACCAACATTGGCAAATTTGCCACTGGCGCCCTGTGCTCTTCACAGATGAAAGCAGGTTCACACTGAGCACGTGTGACAGACGTGACAGAGTCTGGAGACGCCGTGGAGAACGTTCTGCTGCCTGCAACATCCTCCAGCATGACCGGTTTGGCGGTGGGTCGGTAATGGTGTGGGGTGGCATTTCTTTGGGGGGCCGCACAGCCCTCCATGTGCTCGCCAGAGGTAGCCTGACTGCCATTAGGTACCGAGATGAGATCCTCAGACCCCTTGTGAGACCATATGCTGGTGCGGTTGGCCCTGGGTTCCTCCTAATGCAAGACAATGCTAGATGTGGCTGGAGTGTGTCAGCAGTTCCTGCAAGAGGAAGGCATTGATGCTATAGAGTGGCCCGCCCGTTCCCCAGACCTGAATCCAATTGAGCACATCTGGGACATCATGTCTCGCTCCATCCACCAACGCCACGTTGCACCACAGACTGTCCAGGAGTTGGCGGATGCTTTAGTCCAGGTCTGGGAGGAGATCCCTCAGGAGACCATCCGCCACCTCATCAGGAGCATGCCCAGGCGTTGTAGGGAGGTCATACACACTACTAAGCCTCATTTTGACTTTTTTTTAAGGACATTACATCAAAGTTGGATCAGCCTGTAGTGTGGTTTTCCACTTTAATTTTGAGTGTGACTCCAAATCCAGACCTCCATGGGTTGATAAATTTGATTTCCATTGATAATTTTTGTGTGATTTTGTTGTCAGCACATTCAAATATGTAAAGAAAAAAGTATTTAATAAGATTATTTCATTCATTCAGATATAGGATGTGTTGTTTAAGTGTTCCCTTTATTTTTTTGAGCAGTGTATATATATATATACATATACATATACACACACACACACACAAATGAACCCAAATGAATATATACCAGATTCATTTGGGTTAATTTGCAAAAATGAGATAGATATATGCGTTTTTGTTTTTTGTGTATTCAATCGAGTCAATATCAAACTGGTGTTGGGTTATTTTGATAAGATTTTCATTTACGTTTTCATATATGATGTTTTTTTCTTTTTTTGCACTTAAGGTAATGTCTATCAAACTATTGTTGATTTATTCCTTTAATTTATTTTTGCAAATTAACTCTCTCTCTCTCTCTCTCTCTCTCTCTCTCTCTCTCTCTCTCTCTCTCTCTCTCTATATATGTATAAATCTAAGACAAATCAATGATTGTGGGGACAGCAGCAGCAGTCAGCCGAGGAGCAACACTCGAGCCTGAACAAGACTGCTCCATCCCAGCTGACAGGCAGCCCCCGGGGGGGGGGGCGATGATGAATACCTCTGGCCTGCTAAGGGTGCTTCGCGGAAGGGGAGAACAGGTTAAAAATAACCTGTTTACCAGATCCCCGGCTCCTCCTCGGAAGTCTGCTTAGCTCAGGATTAAGAGAAAAATCAATCTGACACTCAGCTATGCGGAGCATTAATGTGGCTCACACCACCATGACACATGAGGACATGGGGATGCTTTGTAGTTGTGTGAGGGTGATGGGGAAAATGTGTCTTATTGACTCATACTTTTTTGGGGGTGTGTGTGTGTGTGCGTGCGTGCGTGCGTGCGTGCGTGTGTGTGTGTGTGTGAGAGAGAGTACTTACAGATTTACTCAAGTACTGTGCTACTATTGTGCAAAGTGCAATTCTTTTTTTTTTAAGAATTTTAAGTTCAATGAAACATACATCAACTCACAAAGACATAATTCCAAGTCAGTTCCCTGACCCACCCACTTGCAAAGACCCTACTCAAAAGTAATTATTCATTTAAGAAAAGGCTATGTACATTGTACATTGGAGAGTGACTGGATTAAGCCCCTTTTTTTTTTTGCATCTCTCCATCAAAACTTGTATTGATTATGTGTATATTAACAGCTAGATATTACAGGGCAACATTGTAACTTTTACTCCATCCACCAAATTTAGGGCTGGGCAAAATATCAACATTATATCGTTATCATGAGTCATGATTAGATATCGTCACGTAATATCGTAATATGGAATAAGTCTCGTCTTTTCCTGGTTTTAAAGGCTGCATTACAGTAAAGTGATGTACTTTTCTGAACTTAGCAGACTGTTCTAGCTGTTCGGTTACCCACTTAGTCATTATATCCACATTACTGATGATTATGTATTAAAAGATCTCATTGTGTTAATATTTTGTGAAAGCACCAATAGTCAACCCTACATAAGCGCTGCCATATCGAGGTATTGGGTCAAATAAAAAAACTAAAGATTTTCTCCATATCGCCCAGCCCTAACCACATTCATTTGCAACCCTGTCTCCAACCAATTATGTTTCTGGGTGATGGGCATCCAGAGTGCAGGGGTTTGCATCCTGAGTCGTACAAAAAAACGCAGTCTCTGTAGACAGCCCAGGCTGCACAAACAGCAACTAAAACAAACTGGCCAACCTGCACCACCAAACATAACAAAAAGAGTTCCAGCATTCCAGCAAATAACCGACAAGAAGGATTTAGGGGTGGGGGTTGGGGGGTTAGTGTGCGGTAATTTCTCTACAGTGCGACAGAAAGTCGGGTGGTTAGGACACAATCGTTAGCCTATTTTTACACAAAAGTCTACTAAAGAGCCATAACGTGAGATACAAGGTAATGGAGCCTTTTATACATTGTTGGGTTTCTTTAGAAATAAACAACAGACAATAGAGTCTTTAAACGCTTCAGATGTAAAGTTATTCACTGTCAAAGTGACGCCAAAATGAATGGAAGTCAATGGAATGCTAACGGAACGTGATGGCTTGTTAGCCTCAGGATCTCCCCATAGGAGGTACGCTTTCCGGATGCTCGCTTACCCCGTTGGCCACGGCCCCCTGAAAGAACCGCCATTTCACGGTGCCCTGTAACTTTTTGTTGGCTCAACTCAACTACCAACTGCTACTGTAGCCGGCATCACATGACCAGCTAACGGGCGACTAATTCCGTAGGATGTCTTACAAATTGGTGTACATACATTTTCCTACGATTCACTTTCATTAGAATGCGTTGACACATTAATGCATCAATAATAATGATCCAATCATGGAGCCGAAATGATAACATTTATTTTAAGTTAAGGTAATCTAGGTATTTTTCACTTTTACATTTTGTTGACAATACTTCTGTAAGTAACATTTTAAATGCAGGACCTTTACTTATAGTAGAGTATTTTAACGTTGTATTTTTGATACTGTTTGAACTATTAGATCTGAATACTTCACGCACCACTGAGTGAGAGTGGTATACAAACAGAGCAGAAAGGGAAAAAAGCGTATTGCTCAATGATGCCTAATTCTGACCTAGCACACCTTGACATACTGAATCCACTTGCAAACCTTCATTTCTGTGCTCGTGTGCTCGTCACACTAAGTGCTGCTGTTTGCTCAGCAGCTGCCAGGCAGAGTTCACTGCTGGTGTAAGTAAACATGTGAGCAGTAGAAGCCGAGCACTTTCTGAACACAGCCATCAGAGCCACAAAACACACACACACACAATTTACAAAAATGTTATATCAATTTACAATGCATTCCCATTACAGCTCTCCTCTTTCTGAGGCAAACGGCCAAAAGCATACGAAGTCAACATGTTTACAGCATGATCTTTCTCTGATAGCTGCCGACAGTCTATTTCAGGGGGAAACAAAACATCCTTGCTCAATCTGTTTTCATAAGGCCAGATGCGTTTCCTTTTAGCAGTGATTCCGAGAGGGAGCAGGAAATAGCAGCTTGTATTAATTTTCCTTTAAAAAAGGACTCACTCATACTTCCAGCAGATCCCATATATTATCAGGTAGAGCATGGCTTATTGTATTTAGTGTGTGCTTTTCGTTTCATAGCATCTTATTAACATCTGCAGTGTGTTGGTGGGAAGCCTTCATTACTGTAACGTCTTTGCTGTCGGCACACAGGGCAAATGTTTATTTAGAGAGTCACGTGTTCAGACATCAATCAGAGAGGAAAAAAAAGACCTCATCTTCTGCATTTAGAAAACGCCATTTCCTTCCTTGGCTAGGAGCCACAATGATTTAAAGCCACAATGCTTTCACCAGCGATTACTTAACATTTCACAAAGCGAACAAGCCTTATAGGCAAAACATGAAAAACAAAAAAACAAAGAGGAAAAGCTTTTGTGCGCCCCAAAGTGAAGAGTGCCAATATGACCTCTTAATCACATCAGAAAGCAATGTCCTGGTTCCTGAGTGAGATAAAGAGTGCTCTGGTGCTGAGGAGTAATACATTTCAATTTGTAGAAGTACTACCGCCGCTGGCTGGGGCTCCAATAGAGTTGGGAAGTAAGAGGAGCTATTTTGAAAGACCAGTGTTCTAAAAGTCCCAGTCATTCTCCCATAGACAATATTAGTTGACTGACAGAGTACACATAAGGCTTCAATAGACATGAAATTCTCCTGGTTGAATCATCAATAGAAAGGTTGCTTTACAAATCACCTAGTTCTTTGATAAAAATAAAAGAAAAGTCCTAGCCTGTGTAGGGCTGCTCGATTAAAGGCACACTATGCAAGATTTGTACCTTAAAGGTCCCATGACATGGTGCTCTTTGGATGCTTTTATATGGACCTTAGTGGTCCCCTAATACTGTATCTGAAGTCTCTTTTATATAGACCTTAGTGGTCCCCTAATACTGTATCTAAAGTCTCTTTCCCGAAATTCAGCCTTGGTGCAGAATTACAGCCACTAGAGCCAGTCCCACAAGGAGCTTTCCTTAGGATGTGCCATTTCTGTGTCTGTAGCTATTGAGGAGGAGAGGGGGGGGGGCAAGGTGGAGGGTGGGGGTGTGGCCAACAGCGATGTAACGCAGGTTAATAGGTGGGAGGGACTTACCTGATTGAAGTACGGGCCAGTCAAGAGTTGAAACGTGGACCAGTAAGATCCCAAAAGAGAAAAAAGATGATGTGTTAGGACCGAGTACTAGTTCCGACATCTTGTCTCGTCAGGAGAGATGCGCCACCGGTAAGCTGCTGTTTCGCTACATAGAGCTGCGGTTTAAGTTTGTTGTTGTCTGTTGCGCTACTGCTGTGCTGCCGATATGTACGTGCGCGATTTGTTTGCTTGATAACTGTTACGTTGGTCACGCTGATAAAACCTTATTTGCAGTCTGATGTTTAACGCTGTCGACTCGATAGTATCCGTGACTATATTCCAGTAAATGTTTGAAATTGGTGCGTCTCACTGTCACAGAAGCTACTTCCTGGTTGCGATGCTGGATGGGAAATGTAGTCAATTGTTTTACATTGGTAATTGATTGCTGTGCACAGCGTCGCTATCTAAAACTACACTCACTGTTTTCACTTTAGACCAACATACACCTCTGTGGTTTTGGGGTACTGGTTTAATGTGTAACATTGATATTGATGTGCATTTTTGTGTTTAGATATATGTGCTTTGTTTAGTCATTGAGTTTAAACACCATGTACATTATAATATTTATAATATTAAGTACTGCCTAGATTAACATTTATATTATATATATATACATTTGTATATTATTCAGAATATGGTATATTAGGTATGTGGCTAATATTGTTGTTTACACCATAGCCTTTTCCTATTTCTACAGGTTTATAACCTGCTCTTTGTGGACTAAACAACTGTATGTGGACAATCAATCAGTGTAAATAAAAAACCACAACGAGTCATAACAATGTGTCCTCTCCTGATGCATCGTTCGGTGGGGAGATTCTTAAAGAACCGAACAGTTATAAACCACGGCCCACTGCACTGGATTGAGTGCAGCAAAAACAGCCACGGACTGCTTCATTAAGGAAGCTCAATCAACCCAGGATCGGTTGGCCTCTCATTTCTGTGTCTGACCCCAAGTTTATCATTAATCAAACTGCCCGTTGATCAAGGATAAAAGAGCGAATACACATTGATAGTGACAGCTCTCCAGTAAACACAAAGGGAGTTAAAATGGAAGACTTGGAAAAGCTGAAAAGTGTGCGATCGAGAGCACAGGCTTCATACACAAAAAGGGCTCATACTCTCACCAAACCGGGACTTTTGGAACCGACTAAAGTTCTCAAAGAATGGAAGATTTTCAGAACGGACTTTTCTAAAGTCACAGATGCGGGACATGAGTATGCTGAAGCCCTGAGGGAGTCAACAGATGAAGAGGTTATAGAATCTGCAACCCAAATTGATGTAAAGACAGCGGAGTGTGAGAAACGGTTCCTCGAGGTAAAGAAAATCACCCAGGAAACCTTTTGTTCCTCAGTGTAAATAAAAAAAGAGTCATAACAACGTGTCCTCTCCTGATGCCCCGTTCGGTGGGGAGATTCTTAAAGAACCGAACAGCCATGATGTCTCTCTCTCATTGGTGGGCCAAATTCTCTGGGCGGGCAAAGCAGAGAAAGGGGAGGTATCCTTGCTCCTTATGACCTCATAAGGAGAAGATTCCAGATCAGCCCATCTGAGCTTTCATTTTCTCAAAGGCAGAGCAGGATACCCAGGGCTCGGTTTACACCTATCACCATTTCTAGCCACTGTGCTAGGCTGGGGGAATGCATATTAATGTTAAAAAACCTCATAAAGTGAAATTTGCATGCCATGGGACCTTTAATATAACAGCTTTGAAGTAATTTCAATGGTAAACAAACTCATAGTAGGGCGAATCATCCCGATAGCAAAGCGGCTGGCAAAACCAGCAATTAATGCTTAGATCGGGCCCAAAAAAGCAAGCCCGACCCAGCCCGATCCCAATTTCAACCCGACACTTTTTTAATACGTGGGCCGTTTTATAACTGACGTTCTCAACTACAATTCAGAGCGGTTTGAACTGCAGAAAGCTGTTTAAAATAATCTTAATGAATAATGCAACAAGAACGAAGCATGTAAACTGCGCTGTTTATTCAGAATGGAACAGATTGCAAATGAAGAAACGTAAAAAAAAACTCATCGTATTTCTCTGTGAGTGCTTGCCTCGCCCTCAGGGGTAGCCTATGCTTGGAGAAGTAACAAAAGAGGACGTGGAAGGCTGACCATAATCTTTTCTGCCACGGCGAGCCTGCTTCATGTGTCTGTTCATCATCCAAGTCCCCGTTTTATTTGCAGCGATAGGCGAGCAGCGTGCCACACTTAATGCACTCGACAAAGCAGACACATATGTTGTCACTGCCCACGACTTGTTTAAAATGGTTCCATACCTCCGACTTTCCTCCAAACTTGCTCAAAAGCTAATTCTCCTGTTTTTCTTTTTATTCTTTACATCCTCAAGCTCCATGTTGCACTTAAGCTTCACAATACAGGCCCGCAGCCCCGGTGTGATGAGTGCGAAACGGGTGGCGCATGACACATGTTGCATTTTGTAACTGTACTGTAGTCCAACTTTTGTAACTTTTTGGACACATTTGTTACTTTGGCCTAAATATAGCCTATATAGATAATATTTTTGATTATGGCATAGCTTTCTCCCCACCCAATTAGGCCCAATTACAGCCACTAGAGCCAGTCCCACAATGAGCTTTCCTTAGTATGTTCCATTTCTGTGTCTGTAGCTATTGAGGAGGAGAGGGGGGGGAAGGTGGGGGGTGTGGCCTTGACCAACTGCCACTTTGCTTGTTTGAAAGTCTTGATGTCTCTCTCTCTCATGGGTGGGCCAAATTATGATGATTAAAAAAAACACAAATGCTCGATCAAGGGCCCGGGCCCGGCCCGAGGATAGTGGCGGAAAATAACGGCCGGGCTCGGGTTGGGCTCAGGCTCGGGCAGAGAATCTAAACTCTACCAGCAATGCAAGTTTGGTAGGTGGCGCCCCGCCAAATGTCGCGAGAAGGGGGGTGGGGGGCGGAGGGGATCAGGCCGTGAGTGCAGAGACGGCTCTGCGTACTCCACAGCAACTCTAGGGGTCGCTGTTTGACCAAAAAAACTGAAACTGCATAGTATGCCTTTGAGGAAAAAAGGCATACACAAAATGCTTGGCAGAGGGTGGCAACTATTATGGGCGTACAGGTATGTAACCCCCAGTGGCTAGCTGTGGTACTGCGTTACGTAGCTTAGTTAGCTCATTCTATGCTAGCTTTCGGTGTATTGCGGTGCACATAGGGAGGCAATGGGGCATGCGCGTAAATAATAGCTATCTCCACAAGTGCTCTCAAATGAAAATCCATGTTCTCAGACACACACAAGCCCATGACGACAGAACTATGTCAAAGAGAGCTTGAGCAACACTTTACGGGGACAATGTAGCTGGCACCGCTCGGCCGTTTCGTAGCTTCGTCACTAGCGTAAGTAGGTGGCTAGCAGCAACCTGTGTATTATTGGAGATATGGGATGTAGAATGTAACCGTAGCGGCTGGGTTCAGCTACCACCCATTACAAATCGAAACGCCAATATTTCCTGGCAGCACAAGCAACAGTAACAGCTGTAAGATTTAAGCACTTTGTCATTTAAAAGAAGAGGAAGCTATTGTTTTATTTTGTTAGTACTCCTTCCCCCATCCTGAGTATTTCCTCATGTCAGGTGTTTTCTTACAATCAATTAAGCTAATTAAGCTAACGTTGCTAGTTGGCAAAAGGTAGCATAGCAGCATAACTAGCCTCTGTCTGCCAGCTTTTACTGATGAAGTACCTTTCTTAGAAAATACTGAGACCACGGACATGATCAATGTTGTCCTTTTGTTACATGTAGTAGTTTGTCCTACTTGGCAAGCAGCCACCAGCCCAGTTTGCATCACTCCACGAAATGTGAGACTCACAAATCTGCAGGCTATTAAAAGTTGGCAAACTATTTAACAAGTCTGTATAAAAAGGCTTAGCTGGGGCACCATTCATTTACACAAACAATTTGGCAACAGGTTGAAAGCTTTCATTCCCATATTTTGCTACGGGGTGGGTGGGGGGAGGGGGGGGAGAGAGACATGCCTGTCAGAACACATCAGCCTAATTCATAGGCACGGAACAGAAACAGAATAAAACTTAGAATCAGGAGAACAGGAATAGAGGGGAACACATCCTCCATCCACATACTTACAGTGTTACGTAACAAGACAAAGCACAGGATGTCCGTGCGTGACTTAAATGGCTAATGTAGACCTAGTGGATAAATAAAAAAAAAAACATGTATGCAAATGCACAGCCTTTCCACTGCCACCGAGGGGCTGTTCAGGAGAAAGGGGGGCTCAAAACTAAACAGCTTCCCATTGTTTAGCAGTGGAGTACTCTCTGCTCTCCAGAATTCCTGGGAAGCCACTTCACTAGAAATGTGCTGGCCACTCTATCTGGCTCTGTTCGGAGAGCTTTGCTGTTGTGCAACACATGTCATAACGCCAAAACAGCAGAGAGCACACCGCATCCATGCAACTATAAGCGTTTTCGATAATTACGGGGCTGAAATTGTCCCAATAAAAGCCTATTTATTTCAAAAATGAGTTGCATCTGGCATTGTGCAATTTCTAATTCCGAACCAAACAGATCACCAAGAATTGAAAATCTGGGCATCAGAAGACACCAGGTGTCAAAGAAAGCACCATCAATGCTAAAGATAAAAAATTGCAAAACAACCTAACACAATCCTTCAATGTACTGTATGTTATATAATAAACATGAATTTCAAATCGGTATCAAGTCTTCCAAATGCCAACACATGCTTTAGTTACCAAATACACATCAACATTCTTAAACATACCTCGCTCAGAGGCCGATTCCAGCGCTGAGGCAGCGAAGGTGTGAAGGAAGAAGAAGAGCTTGATGAGAGCGGCAGCCATGGTGTTGAGCTGTGGAGGTAACATGTGGCGAATGTTAGTTTCTCAGTGCAGTCCCACCAGCTGAACTACATGAAGGCCCAGCCCACTACCACCCTTGAACACTCCTTAACTTTTTCAGAGGAGAGGTTACGTACACCACTGATAAAACTCCGTGGATTCACAGAACTGTAAATTGCTTTAGATACTAGCATCAAATAGAATTTTTATTGGTTTTGTTTTTGAAACCCTGCCCCAGTGTATAAAAGCAGCTTACTGTATCTGTTATTCTATATTCTAACATTCAGCCAGAGGAATTCTGTTCCCACTTTGCAAATTTTGTGCAATTTGAACTCTTTTTGACAAGAAACCAAGAGATTACTGTTTGCCTTTTAAACCTGTTAAACATGTTAAGCTGAATGTACCTGCTCCAAGGAGGTTATGTTTTCAGTTTGTCTATTTGTTGGTTTGTTTGTTGTTGGTCAGCAGGATTACAGGAAAACTACTGACCCAATTCAATGAAACTCGGTGGGAGGGTGTAGCATTGGCCAATGGAGAACTCGAAAATTTTTCGAGCTGATCCAAATTACAGGGCGGACACAAAATTATTTTTTTCACTTTTGTTAACACTGCGAGATGCACTTCAACTTATTTGACTGCTTCAACTTCAGACAAGCCTGCAACCTAATTTCTCTTCATCATCTTCATATAGTTTTCATCATTCTGAAGTCTCCAAAGACTCAACAGGATATACAAAATTATTTCAAATGTGTCAACTGCAATTTTTCAGCACAAGCAAGAAAAGTGAGACCTCTCCAATGTTGCATATCTTTTTGTTTTCATGTAATTTGTAATAACATGAAAAAACAAATCCAAGTGATGAATAATCGTACACCTCAATTAATGGACAGCGGGGAGAACCAGCAGGTCTAAAATCAGTATCCGAGCATGTTTTATTCATATTCACACTGTTTATCTTCCTGGAGAGAAATGTTTGGTTCGGAACATCCATCTCCAGCCAACAGTGCTGGGTTCCTGCCAGCCCATGGGAAACTATCCGTACACTCTGGGCCTTGTTTAGATCTTGTTAACTGAGCCTTGTATACAGGGTTTACATAATAACTGAAATCTTGTAAAGCAGATTTTTTCAAACCAAAAGTTTGCTATCAGATTTCCCAAGGCATTTCTGAGCCTAACTTATTTAAAATAGCTTTAAAAATACTTCAAAACATTTGCATAATCTATCTGGGGATGCCTCATCCTTACTCTTATTTACGATGACAACTTGACAACTGTCTAATCGCATTATGATTACTTCATGGCCTAAAAATGTGTGTCAACAGCCAGAAACAAAGGAACAAGTTACTACAGCTATTTTGTCAAGGGAGTAGTCGCGACAATGGATAAGCTCATGTGTCCTTGAGGTATCAAATTTTCTTGACCCCAACGTGTGAACAATGGATTTTTGGGCTCGAAAAGATTTTTAACACATATGAGACTCGCAGCAATGACTCTTAATAGGGAAGCAAAAGTGGTCACTCTTGCCCACTAGTGCTAAACAATTAGCCGATGAATTGATGAAAGCAAAACGCTGATTTGTGATCTGACGCTTTGACAGAGTCCCTTGTCTTGTTAGTTCAGCATGTTCCACTGCTGGTGGATGACATGTGTCTTTATAGTTTACCAGGGTTCAACAATAAGGGTTGCCCAATGGCCCGGGGCAAGTAAAATACCACGTCGGGCAAGTTAAAAATAACAACCCACTTTCCCATTTTTTTTTGTTTATTTTGTTTCAATCTTTTTTTTTCGGATTATCGTCGTATCATAAATTACATTTTTGTTCCCCTCCCCTTGCCCACGCTTGCTGGATTTGATTTTAAATGTGACTTTGGCCAATCAAGAATTTAGTTGGTGCTAATGACTGGCGGCTGGAAGAAGAACATGATGGCTGCATATGAGCTTAGGCAAAAGAAAGTGACACAAGGTCTGTATAGGGTCTTGGCCTGGGAACTGGAGGGTCGCTGGTTCAAGTCCCCGTGCGGATCAAGTAGGGAGTGTGGACTGGTAGCTGGAGAGGGGCCTGGGCACTGCCATGATGCCCTTGAGCAAGACACCGAGCACCCAACTGCTCTGGGCCCCTGTCATGGGCAGCACTCTCACATCTCTCCATTATGCATGTATAAGTCCTGGGCATGTGCAATGCGGGCCTGTGTAATGTGTGTAACAATAGATTGAAATAAAGTTTGTCTTAATCTTAATTCGGAAAACAAATGAATAACATGAAATAAAAGCATCTTGCTAAAAGGGCTGCCGACAACCCATCCATGATGTCTTTTATACATTGGAAATAAAAATCAAACATACCAATTTACTAGAGTCTTTGTCTTTATTTGATAACCACTTATAAAAAAATAAATTGTATAGTGGCCAGTAAAAATTCACTTTGTGCAAGTGGAAAAAAAACTTAACGTTGAACCCTGTTTTCTATATCATACATCTATCTATCTATATATCTATATATATGCCACTAATGTTTCGTAATTTATGTTCAAATATGTGGTATTGTGATTTGCTTGATATATAGTAATTATTTATAGTAGTGGAAGTTTACTTTTCAACTCTCATCTATACAAAACATGGGAAAATGTAAGCGTTGGATAGGTTAGATAAAGATTGTGGAGTGAATTAATCAATCTATTATGTAATAGTTCTTTCATCCTCAATAAACTGTAAAATATCCTGCCTCATTACAAATCTTTGTGACAACTCTATAATAGCCAAACATGAAGGCTACTTGTGTTTATGTATAATATTGGCTGATAAATTGTGATTGGATTACTTCAAAAGCATCAGTCAGGTTCTTTGTTAGGTTCAATAGGTTCACATATGAAATATGTGAAAAATAATCACGGTTACATAATCTTTCACTACTTGTGCTGGGTTAAGTGGAGGCTAAATTCACAACAATATGTATCTCCAATGCTAGGGCCAAGAGTGAGAATGACAATGTTCATTTTCACCAACATTTACTGTGCTGTAGTCACGGCATTCTTACTCCGTAATCTCTGCTCACCACTGTTGGTCTGTTGAGAACAGACAAGCGTTTACACTCTCGGTCTCACGCTGATAAGACACACTAATAGACACATCTACCCTCGTAGCTGCAGATGGCACAAACTCTGTTCAGATGAACAAGTGTAGACTGAACAACACTTTCAGAAACTATGCAAGGCCATGACAAATTTCTAAATGTGCTTTATTGCCATTTAGTCCCCGTTTCTTTATATACAATGATATAAATATGTGTAACTAACACTTTATAATAAGGGTCCATGAATTATCATGAATTAACGCATTACTTCATTCATGAAAAACCATGCATCATTAGTCATACGCACTAATCATATTTTATTTATCAATGAAGGGCAGCAAACACAATGAAGTAATGTTCAGGTAATGATGAACATTACAATTCCGTTTTTTTTAGCCTGTCACTTTAACAACAGTTTTACCTATGAAGAAGGAATGAACATCATTAATAAATCAGAAATCATGATGATTGAAATACCTCAATTGATGCATTAACATATTTTTCCTGCATTAAGTCATGTATACCATTAATCCTTGTGCATTACTGATAGTTCATGAAGTACTACATGAATGAATTCATGATTTTTCATGATAATTCATGCACTCTTATTATAAAGTGTAAGCACAGTAGTCTCATACAATCCATCTTGAGCCTTTACCGTGTTCTTGCTAATACAGCCCCAAACTGTCCCCGGTTACTGGACTACCCAAGGGGCACGACCATTTTGGGTCCTAAAACTGGGCTGATGGGACATAAATGTTAAAAAAAAAACTTGCTGTATGAGGACATCAGAACGTATCAACAGGATGACATACAGTATGAAACATGTCCCTGTTTTATTAGGCTATTACGTTACAGTAAAATTTACAATATGTGCATATTTGCTGATGATATGTTGTTATGTGTGTCTATGTTCACTGTCACATTGATTGTTGATGTTTTTGGAGAAGAAACCTCACATTTTAAAGGGTGAGGAAAAAAAATTATTCTATCGCTTTCACTTTGTGCAAACAATCAGGTAAAAAGCAATAGCCTGAAAACCGTTCCCATGTAGGTCTTTTGTTGCAAAATACATGCATACAAAAACTGTATGCATGTATTCCTGGGGAGTGAGTATGCATGATACACAAAGCATTATTGTAGATCTGTGTATGTTTGTAAGTAGGGCTGTAAACGATTATTTTCTTCATCAATTAATCTGTCAATTATTTTCTCGATTAATGGATAAGTTGTTTGGTCTATAAAATGTCAGAAATGGTGAAAAATGTCAATCAGTGTTTCCCAAAGGCCAAGATGACGTCTTCAAATGTCTTGTTTTGTCCACAACTCAAAGATATTCTGTTTACTGTCACAGAGGAGTAAAGAATCTGGAAAATATTCACATTTAAGAAGCTGGAATCCGATAATTTTTTACTTCTTTTAATAAAAAATGACTCGAACCGGTTAATCAATCAAAATAGGTGCCGACTAATATAATAGTTGACAACTAATTGATTAATCTATAAATCTTTGCAGCTCTATTCGTAAGGGGTTTAAATTGACTTTTCATTGTAAAGTTTTTGGTTACGTCACACACTTCTCATCATTTAAGGTTAATTAAAGCCACAGTGTGTACAACTTGAAATATTGTGTGACTTTGTTTTTGTGGTTATTTGGAGACAGATTTTGTGATTGCAAATGTGTTCGCAGAAGATTGTGCATTTACCCCATACAGCACAGACACAGATCAACATTAACGTTCATTACCATCTATCTATGTATAATTTTCTGTGCACTTGATCAAGTCCAATACTCATTCTTCTTTTATTGTTTGGTCTCTATCAACTCCTGGGAGAAATATATGGCAATTAAACTGCAATAGGTATCACTTTTCCCACCAGCTATTTGCTCCTCCAATGCATCTTCATTTTTAAGTCCAAATGTTTTTTGTATAAAATCTTGAAATTTAACTAAAAGCCATCAAATGATGCAGTTGAGTTTAACTGTAACATTAAAACAGTTAATGGCCATTATTGATTAATCTACCGATCATCTACTTTTCAGTGAAATGTCAGAAGACAGTGAAAAATGGCAACTACAACACCTTTAAAAAGGTCCAGTGTGTAACGTGTTTAGTTGTTCATTATCAAAATCTGTGTTGCCCTTTCACAAACGTGTCCTTTTTCATAGGTATTTACCTCCACCATCAATTCCAAGTATTCCTTTTGGCTTGAAATTTTACATTTTCATTTGCATGAACTGAGGTAGACGCTCCATATCATAGACTGCTAATAATATACAGTCTATGCTCCATATTCATGCTCCATCTTGAAATACGTTAGCCGGTAAGGGACATACAGGACATACTGCTCCGCCTTTCGCGTTTTCGCTGTCACATAATAATCTCACAGGTGCTAATGCTGCTAATGGGTATCGTAGCCTTCCGGCCCCGGCAAGTTTGAAGAAGGAAACATGGAGGACCGCACGTATTCAAAATCCAAATTTCAGGAACAGGAGTCTTGTTCTTCGCCCAGAAAAAGAAAAAAAGGATATTGAAAAGAGCAAGAGACCGTTTTTTTGAAGCGTGAAGGCTACCGTAGCTGTAATACGTACTTTGAACTGCGCAAGAGAGTTGATTGCTATATATGATCTCAACGCTAGATGGGAGAAATCCCTAAACATTGGACCTTTAACTTTAAAGTCATGTCCTTTCAGATGTGTTGTTTTGTCTGAGCAACAGTCCTAAAACAGAGATATCCACTGTACTATCACATGAGACAAGGACAAACAGAAAATGCACAATTGAGAAGCCGGAATAAGAGAAAGTTTGGCATTTTGATTAGAAAATTACACAAACGATATTGCAGAATATATATTTTTTTAATTTTCTATGAATCTAAATTAAAATGAAAATTTAAAGTGTGTTTATTTATTCTGTATTCTGTTAATATTTCAAATAGCATTTTCCAAAAAATAAACAGATAGTATTTCCCTTTAAGTTGTACCATAATAAAGTAACTTAACCTATACAAGCCTAGACAACTTTTGTCGGTTTCTTCCCAGTAGTTTCAGTTGAATAGGTTTGTTTTTATTCCACTTCACAGTTTGGCTCTGACCCTGTCCCCCCCCTCCCCCCCCAGTGTCCTCTCTCAGATTGTGCAAGATTCAAGGTGCAAAATGTAGCCTAGATATAAAGCTTTAAAAGCTCTGACAACAACAACAATAAGCTGCCTCCACTGTATACAAGGTGACGATTTCAGTGTATGATTAAGAGTTAAACGATATCAGATAGCCTACTGTCGGTATAGGCTACACCAGAGGCCTGTACTACGAAGCAGGATTTGGCGTTAACGAGCTAACTTAAGGCTCAACCCAGGATTTTCTGTACTACGAAGGTGGATCAGTTGTTACCGGGTTCAATCACCGTGGTAACTCATGCTGAACACCTAACCTGGTCGGGAGCAGGTTAAGTTGGAGATCAGAGATCAACCGGTGTAAAAGCACCGCCTACTGACCAATCAATAGGTCGATTGATAACAGCGTCACCATTCTTGGAGAAGATCAGGCGGAGCTCGGTGAAGAGAGAGAGGGGGGGAGAGATAGAGGGAGAGAGGGATGCGCTCATAAAAGTTAAAACATTTACATTTATTTTTTTAGAGACCAACAACCCCGTTAACATGGGTATTTTTATGAAATATAGCCTATATATTTTAATGGGAGGGGATTACATATCAGCTTCTTGAGCCGTGTGTCGCCAATGCGCACATCGGTTTGAATTATGTTTTTATATGTTTTATTTGCTCTAACGATCGCTTACCACTGCCAGGGTTGCAACTGAAATAATAGGCTAAAGTAACGACAGTTTATGGAAAGCACAAGTGTAATTATGGTCAGATCTTGGTCCTGACTGATGGGGAATTGATATTAATAAACTTTGTGATTTAAAAATCTACAGCGTCGGCTATTTATTTATTTTTTTTGCCAGCTTTCCTCCTGTTTTAGGAAGCAGCGACTGTATTGCGTTTTCCCTGTAAAACCGTGTCTGTGTTCTTCATATTTATGGAGAAATAACATGCAGCTCTGGTAGATGTTTGCGATTGGTCGTGGTGCGCAAACACCGCCTCGTTTATGTGAACGCGCGCGCTGCTGGATTGGGAAACCCTGAGTTGACTGAACTAGTTGATAACCAGCGTCGTAGTACAGGTTATGCGGGACCGCAGTTGTTAGGTTAGGGGAAGCCGGATTACTGAAAGAAATTCAGGACAAGTTGATCTTGCTTCGTAGTACAGGCCTCATGTTAACACACATGTACACACACACACACACACACACACACACACACACACAAACAAACATGCAAGACAGACGTGGGACCAAACTTACCGCTGCTGTGGTGAAGTGGACGGACGTGGGCTCTCCGTCCTAAAGGTCTCGCACGTTCCCTTGATAAAACAGCAACAACATCGAAATCACACACACACACTCACACACACACACAGACACACACACGAATTAACTCCAAAATCTTCTAAACAGACCGCGGACACCCTCTAAAGAAACAACAACCGGGAATGTGTTTAACCGAGGTCCGTGCAAGCAGCAGGAGGGGGGTGGTAACGCTGTCGAAGAAGCCCAGCCTCACTCACTGGCTGACGGTCTAAAAAGTCTGTGTGCGGAGCCGCAGCACCAGCACAGCTGTGTTAACAGTCTCCCTGTTGTTCCTACGCTAAGGCATATATGATGGCGCCATCTGTCGGCGGAGTCTGGGTACTGCAGGGAAAACCACCAGCAGATCTCCAGGAGCATAATGAAACACGAACTGCAGGCGCTGACAGCCAGTGGGAAGTCAGTATGTAAAAAAAAACAGCAATACACATACTTCCATAAATTAGATTTAGCTGTTGTCTGTATACATAAACCTGTCAACATCGGTGGATGAATGTCTCCGTTTACTACTGTAGGCTAGGCCTACAATAACTTTAGAAGATCAGCTACCGCATTGTTCTACCGCAAACGGTTGTCTGCATGTAATAGAAGTGCTCCACATGCTGTGTACACACACACGCGCGCGCACGCGCACACACACACACACACACACACACACACACACACACACACACACACACACACACACACACACACACACACACACAATCAAAACTATAGGCCAGGGTTGCAAGAAATACAGGGGTCATGAGTCCAAATCCCCCACGGCAGAACCACCCACATAAGAAGTATTTCAGTAGAGAGCAACCAAACTCTGTAGTATTTAAAAAAATGATATTATTATTATTATTATTATTATTATAACATTTTATATCTCTACATTATAGTCTCATGCCAGGAATGCAATTCTTGAAGTTTAATGAATAAACAAGAAACAATGCACCACATTTACATTTCTACATGAACTTCAATCAAATAAATCATCATTAGAGACTAAATAGCTTCTTCTTTTTTTACAGTATGTTGTTGCGTTTGTACCGTACGGACGATAGTTTAGGTAAATTGCAGTTTAAATGCTCTTTGTCGCAATGCGCTGTTCTGTTCTGGGTGTCACATTAACTGTTAAAGGATTACAATATTACACACATGAAACAAACTGACTTTTTACCTGTACAGAAAGATGGCTGAATTCATGGAATGGAAAGTGTAAAAAAAAAAAGGAAAAAAAAAAGAATCATGCTGGGTCTTGTGTGATTGCAATATGCAAAACAAGCCCATGACAAACATTCCCAGCCACTGCCCCCGCCTGAGGGAAGAATTTAGGTTCCTGACTGTTCCCAGACTCTGCTTAATCTGCAATGAAAACAGGTAAACATACTGCAGATTCATAACAGTGACGGTTCTACATTGAATTACACCCAGGGCAAGACCCCCTTCGAGCGCCCCCTCCCCCCCAAAAAAAGAAACACAAAAACAACACAAAAAAATTGCAGAATTTTGCAGAAATACTATATTCTACAGTATATTTATTTTAAGTTCTGATAACTTATAGCCTACTGTCATATTTTGTGCAGAATTTTCGTTCATTGTCTTTTGAAAATGTTGGAGGTGGAGCTTGTGCACCTTAATGTTGTAATTGCTATAGTTAAATAACTGGATTCTCTTAAGTGTGTTTTTCAAATGTTCTAATGAAGGATTTGTGCAATTGAGAACTATAATTTTCTCTTTCACTTATGTTGTTATAATAATAATAATAATAATAATAATAATAATAATAATAATAATATATATATATATATATTATTATTATTATTATTATTAATAGTGCCAAAAAATATATACAATCAGATTGTAAAAAATGTAACAAGACCACAGAACAACAATAATATAAAATATTAAGAATAATGTGCAAATGATATATCGAATAAATATTCTAAATAGCACAAATCCTTCATCACACAAATGTGAAGACTCACTAAAGACAATCTAATTATTGCACTAAGAACAGAAAGCACAAACTAAAACTAAAACCTGACCTTTCTGGCCATCCTTGATGGAAAATCATCAACGATGTTATCGTATGAAATCTTATCCCCTATTGAGTGATTGATATTGATGACGGCAATAGACCTCAGGTACGACTTAATCAACTTTAGTTTGGAAAAGCTCCTCTCTGCTTGAGCCACAGTGACTGGCAGAGTGAGTGCAATCCTGAGAGCAGTCCAAAAGTTGGGGTAGATCTCCGAGAGATCCTTATCATGCATTAAAGTGATAAGCTCAAGGAGGCCGCTCATGGTCCCCCATTCCCCCCCTTTGTCCGGACCGTTCCATTTGGGAGACTAAGCAACATAGGTGGCGATTTATGTTTTCCCCAGTGGGTGCTCACGGGCGCACAGCCTTTAGAAAATAAAAGTAGTCAAAAAATGTTTGCATTTCAGACGGCCGACAAGAACACACACGCTAGAGCAAGAGTCTTATCTAGCACCTAGTGATGAGGTGTTTACATTTTGTATTGCCTGTGGTAGGAATTATTTCCTGTAACGGTCCGTGCAACATCAAAGCTGTCGGAGCCTTTTAGAGAAGGTGCTCCTCTGTTGGACCAGTGTGGGGTGGAGAGGGTGGTCGGGGTTATCCATGACAGATAAAAGTTTGTTCAGTGACCTCCTCTCCACCACAGCTTGAAATGTCTCCTGTTTGCAGCCAATAACGGAGCCAGCCTACCTGATCAGTTTGTTCAGTCTGTTTGTGTCGCTGGCTCCGATGCTGCTGCCCCCAGCAGATGGCCGAGGAGAACAGAGTGCTGGCCACAACAGACCGGTAGAACATCTCCAACATTCTGCTGCACACGTTGAAGGATGAGTCTGCTCATCCCCTTCTTGTAAACAGCCTTTAGTTGATTTTCCAGTTCAGCCTGTTGTCGATGTTGACACCCAGGTATCTGTACTCCTCAACCATGTCCACATCTCCACCCAGAATGCAAAAGGGCTGCGGAGCTGCTCCCTTTCTCCTGAAATCAATCACCATCTCTCTGGTCTTATCCACAGCAGGTGATTCTTACCAGTCCACTCCACAAAGTTGTCCACCAGTGCTCTATACCATCTATTATACACCCAACAACTGCAGTGTCATTAGAAAAACTTTGGTAGGTGACATGACTCTGAGTTGTACTGGAAGTCTGTGGTGTATAATGTGAACAGAAAGGGAGACAGCACAGTCCCCTGTGGAGCCCCCGTACCACTCACCACCACATCAGACAGACCACCAGATTAGTGGCGGACTAAAGGTTAGAGAAGCAAGCTTGTGACCGGGAGGTCGTCGGTTCAATCCCCAGACCGACAGGATAAAAATATGGGTGGGGAAAGTGAAAGAACAGCGCTTGTCCCTCCCTCATTACCACCACTGAGGTGCCCTTGAGCAAGGCCCTTAACCCCAACCGCTCCAGTGGAGCTGCTCAGTGGCCAGCAGATCAGACTGTGGTTGTACTGGGCAGCTTCCAGGTATGAATGTGGAACTGTGTGAATGTGAAGTTGTTCTCAATCGACTTACCTGGATTAAATTAAAAAAAATAAAAACCACGACTGTGGTCTGTCTGTCAGGTAGTCAGTGATCCAGGAGACTGTGGACACACCGACACCCATCATCCGCAGCTTCTCACCTAGTAGCAGTGGCTGGATGGTGTTGAATGCACTGGAGAAATCCAAAAATGTGATTCTCACAGTGCCGCCACCGCCATCCAGGTGCAAATGAGCTCGCTGCAGAAGATAGATGACAGCGTCGTCCGCTCCCAGACGAGGCTTGTAGGCAAACTGTAGAGGGTCCAGAGAAGATCTCACCTGCGGCCTAAGGTAGGCCAAGACCAGCCTCTCCAGCACCTTCATCCCATGGGATGTGAGAGCAACTGGGCGGTAGTCCTTGAGGCCAGATGGAGTCGACTTCTTGGGGACAGGGACAAGGCAGTATCTTCACACACTGTCTTCCTCCCTCACATTGTTCTCTTGTAGTCTGGCCTCCAGCTTCCTCCTGTGGGAGTCTTTACACTCCCTCAGTTTATCCCGCATTGCTCTTGGGGGTATTACTGGAATTGTTGGTTCTTTGTAAATTATAGAGTGTAGTCTAGACCTACTCTATCTGTAAAGGGTCTCGAGATAACTCTTGTTATGATTTGATACTATAAATAAAATTGAATTGAATTAATGCTATTAGTGTTAAAAGTTACAACAACACACTTTAACAACTGGACCCCAGGGTGAGTCTGATGAAGACATGCTCTCTTCGCCCGGTCAGCTCCAAGATAGTCTTTTTTTATATTCAACGCTGTTCAAATTGCTCCAAATTTCAAATCCCAAGTTCATTGGGCACCCAGGAAACCAAGTGTGAAGTAGATTGGATGAACGGTTCATGAGATATTTCAAAGACAGACCACACACACACACACACACACACACACACACACACACACACACACACACACACACACACACACACAGAGGCTTCCTGATTTATTAGATAGATGTCACATGTGTCTTAATGCTAAACCTTAACGCTAAAGAAGTGAAGTCACCAATATAAGGCAACCACAACTACGTTATGTAAAGTGTGGAGGCCTGTGGCGTGTGTTTAGCCTTGGGTTTTCTCCGGCCAAATCTTTACCGGTCCAATGAGCGAACAGAGGGAGTGGCTGAGAACGATGACGCTGAGGTCCTGCGCTAGTTTGAGTTTGTAGTTCCATAATGCCGGCGGAGTGCAAGTGAAAGCCATTCGGTCCGTTGTGGCAACGCTGCCGAATATCCAGAAGTTAAAGCCCGAGCAAGACCAATCTTTGCTGAGTTGTGTTGGTGGCCATGATGTTGTGAACCCTCCTCCCCACGAGGTTCAGGAACAGTTTGATTTTCCTCCTTTCTCCGTTAGTGGTGAAGGAGTTGGCTAAGGCTAGCGCTAGCGATGCTAAGCCGACGTCACGACCAAACGTTAGCGATTGGTTATGGCAGATCCAGACTGGCTCTGGGCAGATCCAGTACCCGCCTTCAAGGAGGTTAACACTTGTCAATGGAGAGTGACCAGACTCTCTGGACAAATGGAATGTCCCAGAGAGTCTGGCAGGACCAGGCTAGCTTGTATTCCCTTCGTAAAGCAAACTGAAAACTTCTCTATTTTCTGTGAACTAGATGTGGTTTATCATTGTCTTTAGTTTTTTTCTTTTGTTGCTACTGCATTTACTTGTATTATATTCCTTTGGACATATGACATGTTGCGGTATGTATTTGAATGTAAAGACCAATGAGTTTTCATATAATGAAAAATGATGAAGTAACAGATAATGGATAATAACTCATCATGTTTTAAATTGTGCCCAAGATTAAAATAATCAACTTCAGGAGACTTTAATACACTAAAGGGAAAATCTTAGATTAATCAATTAAAATTGAGTTTATATTTACAAATTTAAAACAATAAAGAAAACTATCATTTAACTCCATACAACATTCTTCACAGGTAAACGTCGGAAAAAGCGCCAAAAAAAAGTTAATCTCAATTTTGACCAAGAAGGATAACAAGTTCATGGTCAACGGGAAAATAACACAAGGGTTCATAATATAAATGTAATAATAAATAACGGTTTTTAATTAAGATACTGTGTTTCTGGCTACAACTGTAAAATGTGGATTTAATTAATATTACCATGCTGGCATTAATAAAAAAAAATGATATTACAAATGAAGATGTGGATGTTATTGCCACATGCATTGGCAGAAACATGCATTTTTTCTGACCTTTTGCCCAAATCATGCAGACTCAGCATGTGATGACCTTATTCAGGAAAAACAGTTGTGATGCAACTTGTCCTGTCATACTCCAGTGAGGCTGTTCTCACACAAAAGCAGATTTCATCACATTTCATCTTGTACCCTTCAGCACACATAAAAACTAACAAACAAACAGGATTATCAAAATTGTTACTGGAAATAAACTTAGTGTTGTTGGAAATCAACATAAAATAGCAAAAGGACTGGCCTTGGACTGAAGCTGTGGGAAAGAACAATGGGGGGGGTGTGTTAATGACTCATTGAATCTGGTGGGTCAGATTAGAGTTTCTTCAGCAGAGGAATTCCTGAACTCTGGGCTCTATTGAGTAATCCTTGCCCCCCCCCCCTCGAGTTATATAACCCTGAGTGTTCCAGTGATGGACCAGAATAGAGGCTGGACTCTGTGGAGCACACCATGAAGGTACTGTAAACATGTCTACCATTCAGATTTGGTGCCACTATTTGTAGTTTAGCAAATTTGAAGCTAATGTTCTTCTATGTGATTCTAGCTGGTCTGAGTTTGTTACCTTCAGGGTTGAATGCAGTGGTGGAAGAAGTACTGTGTATTCAGATAGATACTTCAAGTATTAAAAGTAATAGTACTCAATGCAGAAAAATCCTCCCATTTCAGAAACTGGAAATGATCCAAACAGTTCTGTCGATCAATTAAGTGTTTAATCGGCTAATCATTCCAGCTGGACTCGTAGGTTGTTGTATTGTTGGGTAGTGTAATATCAATACATCATACGTGTGTTTTGTGTGCAACAGTAGCTGGTAATTTAAGCTGTCAGGTTAATGTAGTGGAGTAAAAAAGTACAATATTTCTCTCTGAAATGTAGCGGAGTAGAAGTAGAAAGTGGTACGAAAAGAAAAGACTCAAGTACAAGTACCTCAAACATGTCCATAAGTACACTACTTGAGTAAATAAACTTAGTTACTTAGTATACGCAAACACGCTTACAATGTTTCTAGATAACTTAATTCAATAAAGATGCACTGGACTTTTAGTCAACCTAACTTCTGAAAGTGGTACAGTTCAAACTTGAAACTTAACACTTATCTAATCTAATTGAATTAATTCAAGAAAAGTTTGTTTATACCTTTTATAACATTTGGGATTTTACAGTTCAAAGAATGAAATAACAAGGAGTGAAAATGGCCTTTCCTGTATTCTTCCACAACTAAAAAGTTAACAGAACTTTCAGTGTTATCAGGACTCACTCACTCTTGTCAAAACAATGGACTACAACTTGATTTGTTTGCACAATTTCAATTTTTACTTTAAATGCTGAGAATTTAGGTTTCTATGGCCTAGATATAATAGATATTGTTAGATATGCCAAAGAATATAAAATAGCATTTTTATAGTGTACAGTCTGGTAATGATCCAGAATAATCAGATCTTGGAGAAACTAGGACCTCTGTTCATGGTGAATAATAATAACTGCCAAAACAGGAAGTTAAAAATTAATTTCCTTCATGTCATAACTGCTGCCAATAACTTTTTTTTAACCTTTTTTCATTATCCTTCATTATGTTTTTTCTTAAACATGATTAAGACTGTGTTAACTGTTTTATGCTTTTTTGTTTACAGTTAAATTTAGTTGCAGCTCTGTCTTGTTGGACATTGTTGGTCGTCTTTGGGTCTCCAGTTTGGTAGGTGTACACACATGAACCACACATGACACTATTGTAATATAATGCACTCATGGTATAAATAAAAATTCTCTTTCTAAGACATAAGAATGCAGCTTTTTCATTTTGGTGTCAAAGTACCATGGTTTTGGCCTGTGATATATTGATTTAATGTTATTCTCCTGCTGTAGTTACTGTACGATGGATACAACAAGTCCTCCAAACCATACGATGATATCGGCCATTTATTCCTACCTTTTGATGTGACCCACGGGAGCATTTAATAAATTAGCGCCCCTAGCGGTGGCAGAAAATACAACCTTATATCTAAACCAGTTTGGTTAGCTTTAGGCAACAACATTAGTTAAGTTTAGAAAAAGATTGTGGTTGGGGTTAAAATCAGGTGCTACTTCGCTTTAGTTACGCACGTGATGCAGAAGGTGACGTTGCGCCGTTTGGTCCGTAAAATAAATAAAAAAATCTGCCGTTTACTTTTATTTTCAAATGGGATACGGACCCCTGTCTTTTGGGTGAAAGTCAAGTCCTGTGTCTGTTTAACCCATCCGCTAGCCCAACCTGCCTCCTAATGCAGAAATATGACGCTCTTATACTTTGTCGCCTCACTTCCTGCTTTTCTCCCGTCATCACTACTACGGCCACTAGAGGGCGCACCACTATAAACCTAAACATAGGCCGTAATTGCTGCTTGAACAAACAACTTATGGGGCCGATTTTCGGGGGGTTAACAGTCTCAACGGATACGTTTCAGTTCATTCTTAAGAGACGAATATAACATAAATGTTGTTTAATAATGTTCATGTCCATTCCTCTCAGCTGTCAGCAGCCTGTGAACTGCAGATGGGGCCCTTTTGGAGAGTGGTCTGAGTGTGACGGCTGCTCCAGAACAAAGGTACACACAGATACTTGTACTGTACTTGTGAGGACACTGTATAGACTTATATTCATTGCCTGAAGATGTGATCAGGAGGTAACCCTAATTGCGTAATACCCAAACCTAACCATTAACCTACCCTGCGCAATTCTAACATTAAGTGTAAAAGTTTTACAGTTTTAGGGTTAAAACCCTTTAATACCATTCAGCTAATGGCTAACCTTGTGGAGACTATAGACTATAAAAAATAATGTATGAAGCTTCCGGGTCTAAAAGATGAAGTCAATGAGAAAGTGGCTTAACCCTGCATTCTATCTAATTTCCTGCAGGGGGACGGCTCCACTGGTTGCAAAAACAAGTCCGCATGTTGCAAGTCTTCTTCAATACAGCATGATGTTCATTTTGTAAATGATGGTCCCATTTATTTTAAAATAGACAACAAAGCATGGCGTGGCTACAAGCCGACACGTCAGTCACAATAGAGACTCAGCAATGATAGCCATGGCACTGTGTACATTTGTCCGTGTTTTCTTCTTAAATTTTGACCCTATCACTGTGTGTTTTCACTTTATCAAAGTTAATTAAACATTAAACATTTTAGACGCCCTAAAATATTTAGTTTTTCCAATTAAACTTAAAGTAACACTAGGTAAGTTTTCCCGCTTCGGTCCCCCTACAGGTTGGAAGCAGAATTGTCCATTGCATTACATTATGCAAGTTTGCCAGATCGGATAGCGGATCTGTAGTTCGAATGAACTGGACAATGTAATTTAACGGACAATTTCGCTTCCAAGTTGTAGGGGGAACAAAGTGGGAAAAGGTACCTAGTGTTGTTTTAAAGGAAAGTTTGCCAGTCCCTCCAGAAAAACACGATTATGCGATCGCATAATTCAATGCATAATCAGCCAAAGTACGCATATTTATGCGGGGGCCGTATTTGCCGATTTCCGCGCAAAATATGCGGGGCTTGCATGATTTCATAATCCCAGCATTTTCGTAGCAAAAAAAAAATCACATATATCTTTAGCAGAAAGTTGAAAAATGTTGCGTTTACTTCACACAAGAGCAGACTTTATCCCCTGTTGCCTTGGGAACGTTATGAAGTGACGTAATCACGCGACGTGAACATCACCGAAAAGCAGGGTGTTGGGGAATCACTTTTTTTCTCTTTTTCAGCAAACCGCAGTTTTCCCACAATTTTTGCAAGTTCCCGCAATTTCATTGCATAAATATGCAAATGAATGGCGGCAGTACTTGGAGGTCCGCGTTTACCCGCCGGTAAATTTCCACTGGATGACTTACATCAGAAGGGTTTCAAATTGGCAACTTTCCCTCTTTAGCGCTTAGCGCAGCTCCATTGCAACCATAAAGAGCACTGGCTTGACCGCTTCATCCTCCCCTGCTCCACCCTCTCGTCCTAAAACATCTTGTATAGACATCTTGTATACAGCGTGTGCCTTCTGTTGTGGTTCTTAATGGATGCCAGAATGAATCATAAAAACAGTAAATAAAGTCTGCTAATCATTTCAATTGTTCATGTCTTTCATTCATGTTCATGGTCGCTGCCCTTTCAGGTGCAGACTCGCCATGTGGAAGTGTATGCCCAGTTTGGGGGTCAGCCGTGTTCAGGAGAAGCCACACAAACGCAACCATGTGTCCCACAGAAAGGATGTCCTCTGGCAACAAGCTGTGGAGACAGGTTCCGTTGTACCTCCGGTATGTTGCGACATATATCGTATTTAAGAAAATGTGCCTCAGCTATTTTTTCATAACATTACTATGAATTAAAATGTTCATCATACATGGCCATCAAGTTAAATTCTAAATTAACTTTCATACGTAACTATGTCACGCTCAAAGTCACTACGTGAAATACTTATGTACAGGAAAAACGTAGGCTATTTCAACCCAACCATGAAAGTTTTTTTCTAACCTTAAAAGTGCTCTAAGCAATGTCTGTTTTTTTAGCTACAACATTTTTAGTCACAGACAGCAAACATCTCCTCACTATCTGCAAGCTGCCTGACCCCTGAACACACTGTAAAAAAACGCGGTCTCTGTAGACAGCCCAGGCTCCACAAACGGCAACAAAAACAAACGGGCCAACCTGCACCACCAAACATAACAAACAGAGTTCCAGCGTTCCAGCCAATAACCCACAAGAAGGATTTGGGGGTTGGGGGGTTAGTGCGCGGAAGCACGGAAGGGAGGGAGAGGGGACGGGATGAGGAGGAGGAGGAGGGAGGGGTGAGCTAGCCTCGTTTTTGTTTGAAAATACTTTGAACGTCAGATGTGCCGTCACCCAACATCGCTTAGAGCACCTTTAAAGTGTCTGTATTGGAAATACTGAAAAAAAGTTGGCTGGGATTGCCTCAACACAGCTCTCACAGACCGTTCCACAATTTGTGAAATGCTGACGTCTTTGTGACGACCACATGCACTAACACATACGCACGGCTGGTCCAGCTATCAGAACAAAAACAGAGAAACTCTGATTACAACACACATACATAGATGGAGTGTGACTTCATTCTCTGCTCAGCACACCACACTATATCTTTACAAAGCAATTATTAGCACCGTTGCCTCACAGCAAGCAGGCACTGCTAAGTACTGTTGCTGCTGTATTAATGTTCTTAATGTCGAGTAAAGAACCTTAAACCAATGTCTTTTAGTGCCTAAACGTAACCACTAATATAGCAGTGGTTTTGGTACTTAAACTTAACCGGTGGTGCCTAATTGCAACAGTTAACATTTAACGGTCAATGGTAACGTACTAGTTGCCGCTTCACAGCATTAAACAGAACATTCATATTATGTAAGATATCATATCAAAGGGTTGTGGATACGTTTTCGAAGCTATAAAAAACATTTGAATGAGAATACGTTAAATAAATAAGAAAGTTTGTGCATGTTTTTTCATTTCTTTTTTTCTAAATATGGTTCTTGCAATGTGGACTGAAAAGGTTTTATTGAAATCCTAATGCAGGTCAGTGTATCAGCCGGTCTCTGGTGTGTAACGGAGACCACGACTGTGAGGATGGCCTGGATGAGAGAAGCTGTGATCAAGACAGCAGCCAGTACTCATGTGACATCGACAAAGTGCCTCCCAACTCCGACTTGACAGGCAGAGGGTGAGTAGCTGCAGCACTTCAACAGCAAGAAACTCTGTCTTTACTGTAACAAGTGAGTTTAGAGGTAGAATATGTACCGAGTATCACATTGTAAACACAGTGTTCGAAGTTAGAGAGAGAACGCAGTGGTGGTCGAACGAGCTCGAGAGTGAATGTAAAGAGGGAGCGCAGTACAAAGCAGTGACTCAGAGGAATAAAACAATCTTTTCGAATTAATGCTCAGCAGTTACTTTGGATAGTAGAGCAACGGTATCAAAGTCCCGCCCATACACCCGCGCAACCAATCGCCAGCCAATCCCAGCTGTCAATCATGGCGTTTCACTCCGTTTTTTTATAGCATCAAATAACTAATAAAAACCAAACGCATTAGAAAAATGAACAATTGAACAAATAAGAATTACCTCTTGATTTTTTTATTTGGCCATTGTCCCATCCGCTAACATGGAGGGGTTTATGACCTATACTGCAACACCTGTCAATAAGTGATGCTAATGGACAAAGCGGTTGCAAATGATAATAGGCGGCACATCCTGCTATGTCCTACTACACCCTGCAGTGCCCTGCTACACCATGAACTACTACAAGTACTATTTCTAGTCATAGTTCCATTATCTTTATTGTTACTATTATTGCCACTGTTTATCACACCAGTTTTTCCTCTCCACAGTGGAACTAAATGCTTGCTATTGGGGGAATTACTGGAATTGTTGGGTCTTTGAGTGTGATCTAGACCTACTCTATCTGTAAAGTGTCTTGAGATAATTTTTCTTATGATTTGATACTATAAATAAAATGTAATTGAATTGAACCCTGCGTGCTGTTATTGGCTGGGGGTAACACACCCACGTGGGGCCCAAAGGCTCTTTTGTTTTAGTCTACAGATATCTTTTCTTTAAAGTTACCCCACATTTTGTTGCTCTTAAAAATGACTTAAAAATATTTTTTTTGTCTTTAAAAAAAAAATTAAAAAAGAAGTGCCTTAAGACTTGTTGATTTACTTGAATTATGTATTGATTAATGCCCGCCCACGTATTTAATTACATTTTTTATTCATTTTAAATCATCTTAATTTATTATAACTTATTGTTTTCTTATTTTTTGATATTTTATGTTATTTTATATATTTTATTTATTTCTATGCTGCTTAGGATTATTTTTAAAATGTTAAGTGATATAAAAACGCCTGTTTTTTATTTGAAAGCTTTGAATTCCTTTCCAAAAATACTTTGTTTAATGAGGAAAGCCCTTATCTGCCTATAAATCAGCCTTTCATGTTTGGGGGTTCACCTATTAGATAACAGTCCATCAAATAGATTTGCTGTGTCATGCTTTTACAGGTACAACGTGTTGACCGGCAAACTGAGAGGAGGCGTGATCAACACTCTGAGCTTTGGAGGGCAGTGCCGGAAGGTGTTCAGTGGTGACCATAAAGTCTATTACAGACTGCCGCACAATATCCTCAGGTACAACTTTGAGGTGAGTCGAACTAGACATTTATTCTGGCGTTTATGTTCACAGATAAGGGGAAAAGGCCCGACTTCTCTGCCGCAAATGTGATATGATTTTACACGTAGATATATGTAGTTTTCAAAATGCAAGACAGAAATTGTTACTCCAAACTTTGCTGCAGGTTACAGTTTGTAACCTTTTCCTCAACGTGACATCATGACATCGCGTAAACATACACGCCAAGTGGCGTGTTATCTGTTGATGGTTGGGTTTAGGAAACGTGACAAAATGGGTGAAAGTCCTGTGTTGTTTGACCCATCCACCACCCCAACCATCCTCCCTAGGCTTTTATACTACACGCTACCGTAGTCGCTCTTAATGCTACGTCATCTTCTTATTGAGAATTGTGCTGTGATCACGAAACATGTCTCCCATTGAAATACATTAGTTTAAAAAACGTGTGAAATATCGCTGGAAAAAAACCAAACAGAAGTTCTTTTCTCAGGAGAACTTGGCGTAAATTGACACGCAATCGCCATATAATGTAAGTCAATGGAGGCCAAACGGCGTTGATAAAAGCGATTATGCGTCTTGATAACACGCCAAAATGGCATACGAATTAGCGGTGAAATATAAGCCACTTATTGAGATCAGACTGTTTAATCAATCAATGAAACTTGTTTTCATTCCCCTCACAGTACAAACCGACAGACAGACCTGGCCATCCCTAGAGACATGCAGCTAGCATGGCTAAAAATAAAGTCAATAAACGTGGGTAATCTCACAGTAGTCTTTATCCACGACGTTCCACTTCTGGGATTGCTCCGTTGCGGCCTGAAAATCTGCCGGATTTCACTCTTTTTGGCCGGATGATCTCTGGAGGGTAAATCTAGACAGCAAGCTAGACTATCTGTCCAATCTGAGTTTTCGGTTTCACGACTAAAACAACGCACCGTTGTGACGAAAAGAGTGCTGACCCAGAAGGCAAAGCTCTCGATCCACGGATCAATTTTCGTTCCTCACCTATGAGCATGAAGGCTGGGTCATGAACGAAAGAACGAGATCCAGTGTACAAGCGGCCGAAATGGGTTTCCTCAGAAGGGTGGCTGGCGTCTCCCTTAGAGATAGGGTGAGAAGCTCAGTCATCCGTGAGGGATCCCCCAGTCGGAGCTGTTTAATGTGGCTCGGGAAAGGGAAGTTTGGGATCCCCTGCTGGAGATGCTGCCCCCGCGACCCGAACCCAGATAAGTGGAAGAAGATGGATGGATGGACTAAAACAACTTTTGAACGTACACGTTCCACCAAAACAAGTTCCTTCCCGAGGCTATTTTGCAGCGGTACCCTAACTCATGACGATTGTGACTGGTTAAAAGAAATGCCAATAAACCAGAGCATGTTTTTCTCCCATCCTGGAATGCTGTGTGGACTAGCCAGACCCCTCCTCCACAGCGCTGTGAAGGAAGGTCTGGCAATCTCAGACCAATCTCACAGCAGCTGCTCTAATGAAACCAAACGTTGCCTTTGTTTGTGCTTGTGTGCAGGTGAAAGTAGACAATGAAGAGAGCGATGAATCCTACGAGAGCTCCTGGTCCTACATGCAGCACATCCAGTCCAACGCCTTGGTGGGACATGACCGTCGCTCTTTTCACAAAGAGCTCACTGAAAATAAGGTAACCATATGACCTGACCTGCGTCACAGGTCCCTTATTTGACACGTCTTACTGTGACAGATTGATATAGCTGTCCTTGGGCTTTGTCACCAGCTGGGTTAAATGTTTCTGTTCAGCAACTAACAGAGAGTGACTTTCAAGTAGGGCTTCTCGATTATGCAAACAATCGAAATCACGATTATTGTAGTCAATATTGAAATCACGATTATTTCACACGATTACTCACTGACTTTTGAAAGTAAAGGCTGGACTGCATAGAGCTGTTTGGAGCTGTTTGTGAACAGTGTTTTCTGTTGGAGATGGTAAGTCCCTTTGGTGTGGACTTTGGGCTTTTTCACTTTGTAAACCTATAACATGCACAAACAAGATATATAACACAATAAAGGAAAGGGTAAATGCCAAAAAAGCATAATATGAGCACTTTAAACAAATCAACAGTGAAAACACCTTGAACTGTGAGTTTTCCCTTAAAGGAATACACCACCGTTTGTTGAAATAGGGCTTATCACGGTCTCCCCTGGCTGTAGATAGGTGGGCCAAAGCATTTTTTTGTGTCAGTGCAAGTAATTAGGTTGTTTTTTGTCTTTTGTTGGCTCACTTTTACTAACAACATGCTAACCTGCAACATAGGATTCCATTCACTACTGCTAAGCTAACTAGCGGTGGCGCTGCCGGTGTTGCACTGGACTAAAACAATGCATGCACAAAAAATGCGTTGGCCCACCTATCTACAGCTAGGGGAGACCGTGATAAGCCCAATTTCAACAAACGGTGACGTATCCCTTTAATACTTTTCCAGTTTGTTTTTTTTTTAATTCAAGGCAAAATGTAATGTGCAAAATAATAATTTTTCTCCATTACTCTGTTGTTTTGAGCTGAAATTGTGATCACGATTAAAAACTTAATTAATCGCACAGCCCTACACATTCAAGTCTTTTCATATGTTATCGCCCAGGCCTACAGACTTATAATCCTGAAGAATAAAGTGGAGCTGGCCCAGTTCCAAAACTCTGCCCCTCAGTATCTGACTCTGGCTGAAGGTTTCTGGAAGGCCTTGTCCTCGCTGCCGTACACGTACGACTACTCTGCCTACCGCCGGCTCTTTGAGACATACGGCACACACTACCTCTCCGAGGGCTCACTTGGAGGCGAATACCAAGGCTTGTTGGAGTTAGACCGTCAGGCGCTCCAATCGACCAGTAAGAATTGTGCTATTATTTTAGTTAAGTTTAATACCAATAACAGCTTTAAAATGTCTCCCATTACTTTTATAGTCTCTACACTATGTACTAACTTTGGTGCCTGCTAATGATTTGAGAATTTTAAACAGTTTTCAATCTTTTTCTCCTGTTTTTTGTCTGAAGGTACAACACATATTGACTATCAGAGGTGCTGGAGAAAGGTGAAACGCCGTCTCTTTAGGAAGAAAGTTACAACCACCTGTGAAAAACTAACAAAATCTTTATCCTCCAGCCACGGTGAGTGAAAGCTTTCTTATTGTGGGTGTAAAAAGCACATTAGCCCATTAGGGTAAAAAAATACAGTTATACCATTTCATTTTGTCTAGTTTGGATTTGAATAAATGAAGTGAATTTAAACTTGACTACCACACAGTCTAGCCTGTGCTCTGTTGTCATTTGCCTGCAGTCCACAACGTGAACAAGATGCCCATTAAGGTCAATGTGTTTGGAGGAGACGCGTCCTTTATAGGCGCTCTGTCTCTCCTGGATCTGGAAAACCCAGAGGCTAACGGAGAGGTCTACGACAACTGGGCCTCGTCTGTCAAGGACTTCCCTGAAGTCACAGACCAGAAGGTATGACAGTCAGCTTGTGGGATCTTAGTGTTTGATTGGTTGATGTTAGAGCTTTGTTTCGAAGTTGTTGATATTCATTTTACCTATCTTTGCTTTCTACAACATATTGATGCCGTTTTTCCATCCATCATCCAGTCCAACTAAACATTTGCTATGCCCCGCCCCGCCTTAGTAACTGTTGTTCATCTTCAGCATGGCAGGTTTGCGGTCCACAGTGGTAACAGTGGCAGATTTACCAATCAAAATGCAGTTATTGTTTTGAAACGAGAGTATTTAATTTCAAATGGAAAAAGACAACCCTAACCCTAACCCTAACCGGCGACCATCAAGTTTGTGGGTTAAATTTGAAAACTGTTGCTGCCACATTCTACTAGCTGTAGCTCTCTAGCTAATTAACCCATACCTGCCAACACTCCCGTTTTTTCCCGGGTTTCTCACGTTGTTTAGCCCTATCTCCTTCTATGTTTTTTTTCTTCTTTTCTATGCATTTCTTTTCCCTTTTCTATGCATAAACATTCATACATTTTTACCGTTAAACTTGTTTTCCAGCTGCGTCCTCTGTATGAGCTCGTGAAGGAAGTGCAGTGTGCAGGTTTGAAGAAGCTCCACCTGAAAAGGGCCACCGAGGAGTACCTGGCCGAGGAGCATCCCTGTCACTGCCGGCCCTGCCAGAACAACGGCCAGCCGCTGCTGACGGGCTCCGAGTGCCGCTGCGTCTGCCGGCCGGGAACGTCTGGACAAGCCTGCGAGATGGGGGCGGTGATCGGAGAACAAGCAGGTACACTAACGAAAGACTGACGGGATAATGGACTGGTTAAAGGGTTAGTTTGGGTTCAAAATTGTTATGATTCTTAAAACAGATTCAACAAAAAATGTGTTCTGTTAAAGATTTAAAATGCTACACATGAAGGTGGATGTTAGCATCATCATGAAAGAAAACATGACCCCCTAAATAGAGCAATTTGCTTTAACGGTTGCATCTAAGTATAAACACATCAACACAATAAATACTAAAATATCAAGAGGAAAAAAATATAATCAATAATTTTCATACTTAAACATTAGCTACACTAGCTTTCAGAGAGGCTCAAATAGGTCTCTTTTCAGTAGCAGCGCCTTAAAGAACTGTCTAAACTACAACTAAACTAACTGACCAAGATTTGAAGATTTAAGAAAAATCCTGTTATGTTGAAAATTATGCGTATCAGAATTCCAGGATACATTTTTTTTTTTTAAATCCAGTTCTCAAATTACTCCAAGTTGGTAGCCTCTAACCTACTTGCCTGTATTATATAGTACAAGCAGTCTACGGACAAGTTCTTTATCTATGATTAACAAACAAGATGCTGTCCATTCAGGGACAGAAAAACATGGAAACATTTCTTTCTTTCTCTCAGGGGTGATCCATGGCAGTTGGAGCTGCTGGTCCTCCTGGGGATCCTGCTCTGGCAGTCAAAGGTCCAGGACCCGAAGTTGTACCAACCCCGCCCCCAGCAGAGGGGGCCAACACTGCTCCGGACCGCAGGAGGAGCAGAAGCCTTGTGAGGACGGAGAAATTCAGTACTTACAGTAAGGACACGTGCACACACAAACTTGTTTGCTACGTAGTAGCTGCGTTTTCACTTCAGCAAACTTAATTGGATCATTTTGATCACCTAAAAATGTCTTGTTCAGCGTCTGCGCAAAGCAAGCTAGGTTGCTCTGCTAGCTTTAGCTGCCAACTTAAGGAAAAGTTTGCACAATTTCATGTAGCTGAATGGTGCCAGTACCCAGAGGTCTGTGTTTACCCGCTGGTAAATCTCCACTGGATGACTGGCTTCAGAAGGGTTTAAAATGGGCAACTTTCCCTCTTTAGCGCTTAGCTTGGCGCAGCACCATTGTAACCAAAAACAACACTGACTTGGTTGCTCCACCCTCTCATCACAAATTGGCACATCCCGTTTCAAAAAACCAAGATGGCGAACAGCCAAATTGCCAAACTCAAGGCTTTAAAACGGCAGTCCACAAACCAATGGGTGATTTCACTGCTGCTACATCCATTATTTTTTAGTCTCTGGTCTTAACTGTAAAATGTAATCGTTTTTCTTGTGGGAACCAGATTTGTGTCACAAAATGGGAGATTCTTGCCCCCAAAGTATGATTAAAACCAGTACATATTTTTAATATCACAGAGGAAGTAAGACTTTTTTTCTGTTATCCTTGATGATTTCATTTTAGATACAGATTTCGTGACCAAATAACAACTGTGTTCGCATACATTTGTGTGCAGGATGATGGAGCCTCAGTGCTTCGGTCTCTCTGTGACTCCACCAAAGACATGCGGAGCGCCCCCAAACCTCCGGAACGGATTTATTGAGGTGAGCGTGCTTGATCGATGCTGTATCCCCATTAATGTAAACCTTGAAGAACTTGGGTTTCAAAAAAGGTGACAGAAAATGTTGTTGTTCTTTGGAACATTATGTTTTAGTTTCTGTGTTGTTTCTAGTTACTGTATGGGAAATAGTAAAGGGCTGATGATTAAATGCATGTTTTTGAGCGCAGCTACTGTTGTTTTTTCTCAGAATCCCAGAGACTTTTACCTGGTTGGAAACAGGGTGAGGTACTCCTGCATACATAGTCATTACCTCTGGGGAGACGCTGTGGCTGAATGCACTGAAAACCAGAAATGGAGGACAGGAGCGATGGTTTGTAAAAGTACGTCTTTCCTACATTAACTTTTTTTTTTGTCCAGCAACAGTTAGCAGGATATCTCAGGAAAGAATACTGTGATATATATATATATAAATAAATGTAGTCAATCGCCATGCTAGTCCAAGCCATTCTCACTCCCAAATTGTTACATTCTGACGTTTGGTCAGTGGCTCTCAGCGTCAGATACCGAAGCACAAGGCACCCTTTAGCGTCGGTATGGGACGCACCGTTCTTGTCCTGTGTCACCTAAATGTAAAATTTTTTAACTCTGACCCTAACTAATTGGTTTCACCCTACACGTGGAAAAATAATAAATATATACACCAAAGTACACACCAAAATACACCAAGGGGTCCAGACCAAGAGCGTCAAAGGCTACGTTCAGACCGCAGGCCTTGATGCTCAACTGTGATTCTTTTTCAGATCAGATTTTTTTGACTGACCGTGCACATTATTATTATTTTTTTTAAATGTGGCCCGCATCAGATCTGAAAAAGATTGGATGCCATGTGACTTGGGCTGTTTACAGTGGCATAAAAAACAATAAGCTATCAGCAAAAATGTGGGTGCCTCTTGCCTGCAGTCTGAACGTAGCCAAAAAGTGACCAAGCAAGTTGATAAATGACAGCAAAGGGGTACTCCAGGGGTTAAAAGGTGACGCCAATGGGTTCTGACCAAGCGTCATTATTTCACGAGTTGGGATTGAGAATGTGTTGCAGTGCAAAGATGAATCCGGATGTAATTGCAGCTGCAAGTTAAACATTTCTAAAGATTCTCTACTATTCACTCTAGGAACCCCCAAGTTATCTTTGTATAGGAATCACAATGTCGTTGTGTTTCCCTCACTCTCCCTCCTCTTGCTCAAAATCCCTCTCTTCCCGTCCCAGGCAACACATGTGGGATTCCTGTACTCAACAGTGACGTTATAGCCACGCCCACCAAAGAAGCCTATCAGATTGGAGACATATTGTCCCTGTCCTGTCCTGCGGGGTCAGTGCTGGACGCTGAGGTGTCAGAGACCATATGCAGTCCCAGCCTGCAGTGGTCTCCATCACCAGCCAGCGCTCACTGTAAAGCCGGTACAGTACATACGTATTCTCTCAGAATCAAATGTTAATGTTAAGTAAAGTGTTGTATGTACATATTGTTCATATTGTACTTATTGCTCACATTGCTATGTTTAGACTGCAGGCAAATCCCATTTCTTTCTCAAATCAGATGTTCAAGACAGACTTGAGAAATGGAGGTCCATTTCTGGAAGCCTAAAAAGATTGGGTCCATAATTTTGGCTCTCCAATTGTGCTTTATTATCTGTATTATATAAGCGCCGTGTTTTATGTTGACAACACGTAGCGCTTTTCCATTTTGACATTATTTTCCGTTGGATAGTGAAGTGCATAAATAAGTGTTTTGGCATGCCTGGCCGAGTGGCTCTATCCATGGTATTGAAATGGGAATTTAATTCTTACATGTTTTATTTTTTTGTGCATGATCAAATCACACCAATCCTGCTTTCTACATTTTTCTCTTCAGCACCCTCAGTTGCCTCTCCTCCACCCGGCCTGAAGTGTAAGCCGTGGGAGAACGTGGGGAAAACTCAGTGTGTGTGTAAAACGCCATCTCAGTGCTCGTGAGTAGGATTTTTGATCATTATTTCTTCATCGCACACACAGGTGAAAATATGAAATTAACAAAGAATTTTTCTTCATTCAGGACTTCTCTGCCGTTGTGTGCCAAACTCGGCTCAAGCAAAGCCCGTTTGCTTAGTGTCTGTCAGTTCGGAGCTCTGCGGTGTATGGGCCGGAGCTTTGCGTTGGTTAGTGACGGCGAATGTGCCTGGCCAGAGGAGACGGTCACGTCCTGCGTGGACTGCAAACCAGGGACAATCTGTCAGGGTGAGTCTGCTGCACCTTCTCTGAAGGATCATTACTTTTTTTTCTAGAACTTGATTTTTGTTCTTGGTGACCGATACATTAAGGCTGTACTAATCTTTACATTAAAGTCCAATGGGACAAGAAGCACAGGTAATCAGATTGTTAACAAGGTAGTCTATATCCACGACAGTCCACTTCCGGGATTACTCCGTTGCCGCTGGAAATTCCGCCGGATTTCGCTCTTTTCGGCCGGATGTCCGTCACCTTTCCGCTTTCTTTGTGTTGGAATTCTAAATTCCGGTGATTTGTGAGGACTATGGTTAACTGCTCCTCCGATTTCTGCAGGGTAAATCCAGACAGCTAGCTAGACTATCTGTCCAATCAGAGTTTTCTGTTGCACGACTAAAACAACTTTTGAATGTACACATGTTCCACCAAAACAAGTTCCTTCCCAAGATTTTTTTACAGAGGTGCCGTGGCTCCGTACGGCGCTAAGCACCGCCCATGACGATTGTGATTGGTTTAAAGAATTGCCAGTAAACCAGAACACATTGATCCCTGAAGCCATGTGGAGTAGCCAGTAGCCTCCAGCGCGCTTTGGAGGAGGGTCTGTCAAAGCGAGACTATGACACTAATAACCTCTCGTTGAAACAGGAAGTGGGTCTGTAAACTGTGATGGATGTTGGGTACTGGATGTTAGTTTGGGTAACAGGTTTACTTTTCCAAATAAGTCCAGCTAACCGAGGGATTTGTTTAAGTGTTTCTGCTCATCTTTTAGCGCAATCATTCCCCGATCTCAGGAAGCAATGGGAATGATGGCCAAAAGAGTCCTTTAATTCTTTATTATATATGTGGTGTAAATATACTGTATATAATATGTGTATGACTACATCATTACATAATCCTTATTTTTCAATTCTAGAATCTAAATGCGAATGTCAGAACGTGTCAGAATGCCCTAAAGACTCCGCCCCACTGTGCGTCAGATCTGGTGCTGGCAGTGTTGCCACGACGATGACCGAATGTGAGGTGGGGGCCAGGCGGTGTGCTGGGGAGCAGGTCAACGTTTCCAGTATCGAGCCTTGTCCAGAATAAAGATGGCTGCTGTTTTATTTTAGTCAGCACACTCACACACACAAAGGAGGGAGAATCAAATCTTTTTCCCAACACTTGAATGAAGTAAATACGTTCCTCCGTTAGGGCTGGCCGATAAGATGAAATATATTGTCAAAATGATACAAAAAATGTCTACCGTATATATATTTTTCGGTATCCTTTCTACAGCAATGTCAAAAAAAAAGCACCCGAACTGCGTTACAGCAACATTTACGTCATTTGGATGCCGCTTTACGGTCTGATCCTTGCACGTTATGTTCTTTTTGCACTAAAGTATTTCATGAAACGACAAAATACTCCGTATTTTTCATTTGTAAGTATTTAATACACACAGGAGTACACAAAAATAGGCTTTACCTTGTGATTATTTCAACTAGACAATTTATTTATTGAATTACAACATGCTATATTGTGATATATATTGTTATCGACTTATATATCGGGTTAGAAGATTTTGGCTATATCGCCCAGCCCTATCCTCTGCCAATCCTATGATGTCTTTTTTATGTTTGTCATGGAGTTACTGATGATGGAAAAAATGTCCATGTAAACATAAGATTCTGTTCTAAAGGTTTGCCAAAATGCTAAATAAATGCCTTTGATTGTTTTTGTTATAGGAAGTTAATAAAACACTTTTTAGGATACATTTTTGTTCTCTTGGTTTTGTTAAAATATAACAATTTGAAGACTTATGAACCAGACAATTTCCCAAATCACTTACGAATTCAAAATGTGCAGATTTCCAAATAACTTACTTTGATTCCGTGGCCTCATACCTTGGAATTTCCTTCTTTATGCATGTTTTCCATAGTTTATGAAATCATGTGTCATTTTAATAAACCATAGTGCAGAATTCCATTACATTTTAGTGCAATGAATACGCTCTTATCTTGAAAATCCTTGGGGCATGGCTGTTCTGTCATTGGTACATTTAGTCGTAAAAAAATGTTTTCAAAAAATTAAGTGAACATAAATCTGACCGTACCCCAAGTTGTTTCAAACAGAGTCCAACTTTTTAGTTTGGTTGAAGTTTTCAAAAAAAAAGCGTTTAGGACAGTACATTACTTAAACAACCTTAGTTTAGTCTAGGTCTCGAGTATCTAGATATCTCCTGGTCACATTCCTAAGCATGTATGGTTAGAAAAATATTCTGAGGTGGCAAATAGTACATGCAAATTGAATGTTTAGCAAAAGGAAAATCTCCGTTAAGAAATAAAAAAAAACAGACAATGTTAAGAATTTATGATTCTATTGATAAATGTGAAGCATGTGTTAATATTCCACTCTGTGCATGTAATTAAACCTAACTGATTTGCTGTATCACTGAGTGATCAGAGCTGTTCTGGGGAAAACAATTTTCCAAACATTGT
>CM046802.1:7786533-7816533 GCA_025617405.1 Perca schrenkii | reverse complement strand
TCTGTGTGTGTGCATGTAGACTGCACAATGAAGCCTGGAGGCTGAAATGTGTGTGATTTGGCCTACTGATGTCAAATAGCAGACAGATAATGCATTAGAGATGACATTCCTAATCTTTTTAGATAAAAGCGTATGGACTTTGCTGGGGGAAAAAAACTTAATAGTTTTATATTTTTGTTAGTTACAGGGTGTATTTTTGTTTCACTTGGGAGAACAATTTTGAAAAGCCAACACATAAATCGTTAACAATGTATACATTCATGTGACATCCCTGCAGCATACATATCCTGATAGCCCAGGTTCTCCTGAAAGAGATGATGTATATAACTTGAATGTGCAAAAATGGCTTAGACCTTGAGAGGGTTAAAACGGTAGATGGACAGTTTCACCGGAATTACTTTTGTACTTAGTAGGTGTCCAATATCACTTTTTAATGGACACCCTGCAGCCAATCAGAATTAAGCATTCACCCAAACCATGGTATAATCAATAACATCTGACAGATAGTTGTTTCAATACCCACAATTGTTTGATTTCATAAATCTCATAAGATATGAAGAAAAAGATTAAAAAAAACCAGTGAAATAGTTTAGAAAAACTTACAGGCAGCTCTCCCGTTGAATACAGACACATTTAGAGCCCTGTCGTTTCTCTCCTGGACCGCACTGAGTCTCAGGAACAAACGGTACCTCTACACACAGGACATGCACAGAAACAACAAGAGACACCTTTTTTCATTTCTTTCATACAATTCTTTTTTTATATATAAAACATAAGCGGTCTCATTTACGTTGTGGGGGACAGTCCTGGATGTATTCCAATAGAAAAGCTGAGGGAAGCGGCTGCACTTTATCAAAAGTGTGGACATCCGAATAGTTTGTCCGACCGATTGTTTGACTTTCTCAAATGGAAGTCCGACATTCACACCAACTTTACACCGTGACTAGTCTATATCAACGACCTTTCAATTACAGGATTGTTCTGGTGCCGCTGTATGTCCCTTATTTTCTGCCGGATGTCCCTCACCTTCCGCTTTCTTTGTGTTGGCATTCTAAACTGATTTGGGAAACATCCTGCAAGCTAGAACCGACAATCAAATTTTATATATATATATATATATATATATATATATATATATATATATATATATATATATATATATATATATATATATATATATATACTACCGGTCAAAAAGCCACCCCAAATTTTTTTTAGTTTTTTATTGACATTTTAGCAGTTCAAGTCCAATCAAAGTAAGGTTACCCAAAACTGAAAAATAATGTACATTTCAGTATTTTACAAAAATAACTTTTTCAGGGAACAAGAAATGGGTTAACAACGTAAAGCTGTTCTGCAGCAATGGAGGTTGATCAAGCTTTGAAAGTTGGTGCTACCAATTCCCCCGGTGTTCCAACTTGTCTGGATTACTTACAACCCCCTCTGTTTGTATAAAAGTATTGTTGGAACACACTGTGGTACCGTACCCTCGTGAGCATTATTTGAACAGTACTGTACTGCAGAAAGTAGTGTGTTGCTATAAAAATGGCATGAAAAAGGCAGTTAACAATGGAAGAGAGACAGACCATCATAACACTTAAGAATGTTGGTCTTTCCTACAGAGAAATTGTGAAGAAAGTCAAGGTGTCAGTGAGTACAGTATTCTTCACCATCAAAAGGCACTTAGAAACTGGGGGAAACTCTGACAGGAAGAGGTCTGGCAGACCCAAAGCCACAACAGAATCAGAAGACAAGTTTCTGAGAGTCAACAGCTTGCGTGATAGGCGGCTCACAGGACAACAGCTTCAACCACAGCTCAATAGTGGTCGTAATAAGCAAGTCTCAGTTTCAACTGTAAAGAGAAGACTTCGAGCTGCAGGTTTGATAGGTCGAGTTGCAGCAAGAAAATCATTGCTAAGACGTCAAAATAAGAAAAAGAGGCTTGCTTGGGCCAAGAAACATCATCAATGGACTACTGAAGACTGGAAGAAGGTGTTATGGACTGATGAATCAAAATTTGAAATCTTCGGTTCATCACGCAGGATTTTTGTACGCTGTCGAGTAGGCAAAAGGATGATTCCTCAGTGTGTGACATCAACTGTCAAACATGGAGGAGGAAGCATGATGGTCTGGGGCTGTTTTGCTGGATCCACGATGGATGATTTGTACAAAGTGAAAGGCACCCTGAACCAAAACGGCTACCACAGCATTTTGCAGCGCCATGCAGTACCCTCTGGTATGGGCCTAGGTGGTCAGGGGTTCATCCTACAGCAAGGTTTTGTTTTATTATGTACTTGACAAAAAAGTGTGAAATAACTGAAAACATGTCTTATATTTTAGATTCTTCAAAGTAGCCACCCTTTGCTTTTTTATTAATAAGGGTAAAAATTCCACTAATTAACCCTGACAAGGCACACCTGTGAAGTGAAAACCATTTCAGGTGACTACCTCATGGAGCTCATTGAGAGAACACCAAGGGTTTGCAGAGTTATCAAAAAAGCAAAGGGTGGCTACTTTGAAGAATCTAAAATATAAGACATGTTTTCAGTTATTTCACATTTTTTTGTTAAGTACATAATTCCATATGTGTTCATTCATAGTTTTGATGCCTTCAGTGAGAATCTACAATGTAAATAGTCATAAAAATAAAGGAAACAAATTGAATGAGAAGGTGTGTCCAAACTTTTGGCCTGTACTGTATATATATTACACACAATGAACCAATTTTAATTCCGGAGCTCGCCTCCCTACGTACACATGTTCCACCAAAACAAGTTCCTTCCAGAGGCTATTTTGCAGAGGCGCCGTTTTTGCGTCTGGCGCTTAGCGCTGCCAAAGATGATTGTGATTGGTTTAAAGAAATGCCAATAAACCAGAGCACGTTTTTTTTTTTTTTTCAGGAATGTTGTGTGGACTAGCCAGAATTTCCTCCGCAGCGCTGTGGAGAAAGATCTGGCAATGCGAGACTACACCTTGACCGGTCAGCTGTGTGAAGGTGAGAAAGAAGAAAGAAGAGTTTGAACCTCTCACTAGCTGTCTTTCCTTATTTTATACACAGCTTACGACGAAATGTAGATGTGTCATCCATCATCTATGATTGAGAAGGACAATAAGATCAGTGATTATGTGACTATGCTGATAAGAGACATGTTGACTTGCAAAATTATTTGTGTTGCAAAAAGCTTTAAATAAGTTATATTAATAGACCAGAGCTGTGGAGGAATGTCTAGCAATGCGAGACTAACTCGACTGTGACACGCCTGCATTAAAAGTAGTGGATGTGGAAGTTTTACCTAATTTTTCATGAATAAGTCATCTACTGTACCATCAGTGCAGCGTAGGTCAGCCGTTAATGGAGGCTGCCAGGTGGAAGCGCTGCTGCATTTGTAGAAGGCTCCCGGCAGCGGCCGCAGGTCCGGCTCGTTACAGCTGAAACGCATGGATTCCCCCACCCTGTACTCGACTTTGTTGGGAAACAGCATCATGCCATCAGGGATCTCAGGAGGAAGGCACACGTTCCCTAAAAAAAAAAAAAGAAGACAGATTTTAATCTCACGTAGATATCAGTAGCAGAAATATATTTGTGTTTATAGAGAATGGCGTTAAAAGAATTTGCAGAGACGTGGTTACAGAATTACCAGAGTTCCCAAATCCCTGTTCACTTGTCTGGTGAGAAAACAAACTTACTGGTGCATTTTCCTTTTGGTGGACTCCACGTCCCATCAGGAAGACAGTTGATATACTGAAAACCCTCCAGGTCAAATCCAGTGTAGCACTGGAATGCCTCGTCCTCACCAAAGTTATAATACTGCTTTGCTTTCTGTCAGAAATACCAAGAATACCAGTTAGGAACAAGAGGGATACAAATATAAACCCTCCTTGGCATCTTTCTTTAGTTTTCATAATACTACTACGTTATGCTCCCTTCCCTCTTCTACAACTCTACCTTTTTCCATTTGTTCCTTCCTTTCCTTGTTCTGCATAGTATATGCTTTTCTATGAGATAGTATTACATGATAATAGCTCTCTATTGTCATAACTGTGTCATATTTCTGATACAGTAAGTGATAATTCATAATTGAGAGATACAAAGTTATACTTCATCATTTTCAGATACATATCGTTATTTCTGGTTGATTGTTGTTTTTGACTTACTGAGGCATAATGAAGAGATCATAATTTATTTTTTTATATGTTATGAGATGTGGAGTCTGGAAGGTGACACCACCACCACACAAGAGTTGTGGGTTGGATTTCATTTCATTTTTAGGTGTCACGCTAATTTCTTTAAATTAATGAGGCTATGCAACAATTTAGTATTGAACTTCAATGAGTTTTTAAATTGCATAATTTTTTGTATTAAATGATTAATAATTTAATTCACTAAAATGTGTTTTTAAAAAAAGTGGCTCACTGCAGACTCATACCGAGGTAAAACTATTTTTGCAACCGTGAAAGATGCAGTTGTGAAACTGAATGAAACTAAATGAAGGCTGGATTTGAAGATGGGTGTGGTCTGGGCAATGGTACCGAAAGGGGGTATGCCCCTAGCCCGATTTGGCACCACGGCTGGTGTGATTCCATCGCAAGATGGTCTCTTGAATTTTCTCACTATTTTGGTCAGTTAGCTGCCACCTTTATTAGCATGATAAGCAATAAACCACAGTCTCTCTGTTTCTCGATTACTGTACATATCAATCACTAACGACCGGCTAGAGGCTTAGTGTTTACCCTGAGGAAGCTGTTGGCGGGACTCTGTGGCCTCAGGCAGCCCTGCACACCAGGAGGCAGCTCGTTCTGCCAGCCTATAGTGAAGTCGTCGTCATTGTCGCAAGTATCCTGTCTGGAAACAAAAACATGACCAGAATATACAGTAAATCCAAAGTTAAATACATGTATGAAGACAAAATACAACCTACACATTTTGTAAATTTTAGCTTAAATGTCTGTAAAAGCAACAGTGGTTGCAATATCAGCATAAACAGGAGAATGTAAAAAAATGACATGAGGAAAAACAATGTTTTAATTTGATCATCATGAGTTAAATGACTTTCTTAATGGGATGTTGGGCTTTCAGATTGCTGTAAAGGCATGACTAGTGTCTAAAACGGGACTTTTCGTGACTGTTTGAAGACGTTTAAAGCAAACAGATTGTCCTACGTTTGAAAGATGGAGATGTGACATGGATTCTCATGTCTCTCAGGACCCTTGCAGGGTTGGCCTCCTCTGAGGGGGGCAGGGTTATTGCATCGCCTCGTCCGATGTCTCTTCATTGAGGCTCCACAGCCACTCCATGGCCCCCAGCAGCTCCAGTAACCATCTACCGCCTCTGTGGATATTACACGCCAAACCACATTTGCAGAGTGAACACAACCAATCCTGGTTAGAATCACTACTGTACTGTAGTATGGAATTACATCTTAGGTTAAAAGTCTTGCTAGCACATAGCACATACAGTTATATAATAATAATAATAATTAATAATATGGACACAGCAAATTAAAGATATCTTGCTCTGAACCGAAGTATTGGGCAAACACATGGACGGACAAACCAACATTGCCAACCTAGGCCATAATAAAAGTGGGGAAATTACTAGAATTGTTTGGGCTTTGTAAATTGTGTGGTCTAGACCAGTGGTTCCCAACCTTTTTTCCTTGGCGCCCCCCTACTTATGTCTTAGAAAAGCTGAGCCCCCCCAAAACCGAAGTTGAGGTTACTCTCGAGAGAGCCTTACTTTCTTTTTTGATACAGAGGAGTCATCAACACTTTTACGTTTCTCCGACATGTTTTATTCATAAAATAGTGATGAAAAACGAGGATGATAGAAGCTAGCAGCTGACCTGATGACACGAGGGTCCCAGGTTAAGAGGTCCTGGAGGTTTGGCCTACTAAGTAGCCTGCCTACAATTTTAAGCGAGAACCAAAATATGTAGTTTTTATACATACTTTTGTGTACATTATATATTCTAGTGTATTATCAAAATTTGTTTAACATGGGCAAATATATATATTTTTTTACCTCAAACCAGATAAAGGTTTGCGCACCCCCTGTGACCTTTGCTGCCTCCCTGAGGGGTGCCCAGACCCCAGGTTGGGAACCACTGGTCTAGACCTACTCTATCTGTAAAGTGTCTCGAGATAACTTTTGTTATGATTTCATACTATAAATAAAATTGAATTGAATTGAAAAGTGCATAGGCAGGTGTTGATGGGTGCAATGTACAAAATTATCCATGAAATGTGCCAAGGCTGGTGCACCGAAAGCAACACTGACATGGTAAACTGGTTTGTTGCTCATTAGAGTTGTAAAGTTGAAGGAGTTATTTCAGGCACCCCTGGTTCTGCAGTAAAAGTCCTTATCTGTGTAGGCAATAGTCGTGACTGACAGTCGTAGCACTCAGGCTTGAATAGACATAAAACTCTCCAGATTGAATCCTCAGTAGAAAAGATGAACAACCTCATCAGAAGTGTCTGGTTCTTTGACAAAAATACAAGCCTGTGGACGTAAAAACTGAAAGAGAGATGTCAACTACAACTCCCAATGTTCAGTAAGAAAGATCCTGATATGGTTTTGGTGTTTTGTATTATTTTGGTAGTCTGTTTTCTGTGTTGTATTTTGCTCAGTTTCCTGTTTTATTTTGATAGTCAGGTTTTACTTCCTGTCTAATATGTTTCACCTGTTTCCCAGCCCTTGTGTCACCTGTCTTGTGTTATCTCATTAGCCTCTGTATTTAGTCTTTGTCTTCCCCCTGTCCAGTGTCAGATCATTGTGTTAGTCTTAGTGTTCCTGTTTTTTTCGTCTCCTATCTCTGAGTTTTGTGTTAGTTCTCCCTGCGGTCTCTGTGCTCTGGTTTTGATATGTAGCTCTGTTTTCCCTTTTTGCATTTTTGGACTACCTCAGTTTTTACTCGCTTATTCATTGTTTTGGATTCCTGCTGGTTTGTACCCTGGACTTTTGTGTTTGGAATAAATCTTCACATCAAACTTTCTCCCGCCTGCCTGCTCTCTGCCTTTGGGTCCTCTACCTGCCACTCGCCCTAACAGATCCAATCACAAAGACTAAAATGTAGTTTGATACAATCAGTGGCATCAATGGGCAGAACCATGGCTCTATGGATAGCAATGGTCTGTCGGACTGATCGGTCTTTTGGGTCCACTAGATTGGTCCACAGGGAAATGTCTTCACAACTTTTGGCTGGATTTCCATGCAATATGATAGAGAAATACATGGCCCCTCTCAGGATGAATGAAAATGTATTAGGGGGTTACTTGGCCTTTCATCTAGCACTATCATCAGGCCAAAATATCACCTTTGTCCAATACTTTGGTTTATGAAAAATACCTGCAAAACTAATGCCATTCCCATCAGATGTACTTTGTTTTTGGTGCTAATTAGCAAATGTTAGCAAATGCTAACACGCTAAACTTAGATGGTGAACATGGTAAACATTTCTCATTCATCACGCTTTGTTCTCACGAATTAAGCAACAGTCCTGCTGTACCTGAAGTGAAGTCGGGAGCTCGTCTCTCACAGTTAGTGCCAAATGTGCCAGTTTGGCAAACACACTTGCACTCTGTGCCGGAGAGAACGGGCCTGGCGTTGTTGGGGCAAGGAGCGCACTTGCAGGTATCAAACTCGTCCAGGTACTGCAGCAGGGCCTTCCTCAGGTGTCTCCTCTTTGTGACAGCACATGGGATTCCCTGAACCAGATCTATGATGGAGAGGACCTAGACCCACACAAACTATACATCAGCTTTTTGTAAACTTATATCTTTGATTTATTTTTAAAATATTCTTCAATATTGAAGTCATTTCATCAGTGTTTGATTTAACCTGGGATTCGACCACAGCGGGGTTCTCGAGAACAGACTTGGCCCAGTTCTTGTAAGATGTTCGGTCCGGAGCGGGGCCCTGCCTCTCCCAGGCCAGAGCTGCTGCCTCTCGGACTCGACCTCCTTTCACCATGGAGAAAGATTTTTCTGCTGACTGAACGTACGAGCCTGGATCAAAGAAATGTATAGGGAATGAACATGCTGTAAATAGCATATTTTCACAGTCAGTAAGCAATGAACAGTGTTGGAATAAAGAATGTGTGCCTCCTGGCAGATTTACTAACAAACCTTCATATTTCTGAGTCATCCTGTTGTTGTGGCATCGGGTTACACTGCTGTGTTCTGTGTAGAGGATGATGGTCCAGGTGGTCTCTCTGCCCAGGCAGCCCATGGTGTGCTCTTCTGTTTCACCTGTTTGAGAGCAAGAGTGTAGAGCAACACAACACAAAAACAGAGGAACTGACAAAAAAAAACATTATGTGGCACTAAATGTTTAAATTGAAGAGATAAACTACATTGTCCTCTATTCAACGACACTCATTTGGGGTTTCTTGCGCTTCAACAATTGCTAAATAAACTGTTGTATTTTACACCTTGAGTCTTGCCTCGTGGGTCCATTTTCTGTGTGCTTGATAACAGGTAAAAAATAACAATTAAATATTTATGCTATTGTTTTGGAGTATTATATGGAGTTGTTGATAGGGAACATTATAATTGTACCTGACCTTTTCTAAAATGTACTCAGACTATAACATCAGAAAACATTAGTACGGCTTACGTCAGAAAAAATAAATGTTGTTTTAACATATACCCAGCATCAAAAAGCAGACATTTGGGTTACCACTGCAGCCCAGGGTGTCATTCAAAATTTTGACCACCCGAGCTAGCTGTGCTGTTGTACCTGAACTCTTGAGCTCTTCTCGGCTGTACTGATACAACAGGTCATAGTGGCCCCCTAGTTTCCCTGCGCTGTAGTAGTGCGTCCCAAAGCGCTGGAAGATGTCCCTATAGAGGGGGTAGTTGTATTCCAGAGGAAGAGCTTGAAGGAACTGGAGGAAAGGCTGTGACAGGACAAGGTCCCTCGGGTCCCTCACCTTGAATGTGGATATGGGAAGAACCTGGTGCACCCGGAAAAACTTGGAGTCCTACGCAAGCAAAGATAGGAAATTACATGAATGAAAAAGGAGCGTATAGCTGCAACCAGTAAGGTGTGTGCATGTGAAAAGGGTAGTCTTGCATTGCCAGACCTATCGCCACAGCACCGTGTCAGTGCTGGAGTATAGCCTGGAAAAACCCTCTGACTTGTTTGTATTTCTTTAAACCAATCACAACCGCCCTGGGCGGCGCTAAGCCCTGGCTGCAACAACAACGCCCTTGCAAAATAGATAGTGGAGATAACAAGAAGGGTGGGGACATCTGGTGCATCTCCCTTTAGCCCAGCAATGTGTATCCATTGAGCCAGACTAGTGTAAGGGTTTGGCAAGTAGCGGTCGTGGTTAGGGTAGTCTATATCCACGACGTTCCACTTCCGGGATTGCCGCCTGAAATTCCGCCAGGTCACTCTTTTTGGCCGGATGTCCGTAACCTTCTGGTTTCTTTGTGTTGGAATTTGAAACTTGGGTCGATTTATAAGGACTATGGTTAACTGCTCATCAGATCTCTGCAGGGTAAATTGAGACCGCTAGCTAGACTATCTGTCGTATCGGATTTTTCTGTTGCACGACCAAAACAACCTTTAACGTATACATGTTCCGCCCAAACAAGTTCCTTCCCAAAGCTATTTTGCAGAGGCACAGATGCTCCGCCGCCCATGACAATTGTAATTGGTTCAAAGAAATGCCAATAATGCAATTTTCTCTCCCATCCCGGAATGCTGTGTGGACTAGCCAGACCTTCCTATGCGGCGCTGTGGAAAAAGGCAATGCGAGACAATGGTTAGGGTAAGTCTCCAGGAAATTAATGTAAGGATGAGCGATCGATCTAGTTAACTTTTCAACAAACATCTCCCATCCGTGTGTGTGTGTGTGTGTGTGTGTGTGTACGCTCTTGTACCAATGGTGTTGTGGGGACCATATTTCAGACCTTCTGAGAGAGGACATTTTGTAAAACGTGTCTGATCCTTTATATTAGGGTTAGGGGATAAGGGTCCTCACAAGTATCTTACTACAAATGTGTGTATTGGTGTTTGAGTCACTCACCGTTTTCTTTGAAGCTTCATAAGCTTCCTTGTTAGTGCTGCTACTTGACATAGAACTCCCAGTGAAGAAAAACAGGGGGAGAAAAATAATGGGGATGAAAAGGGCATTTTGATCTCGTTGGCTAATTTCAGATGACGTCTGGAAATTGATAGGCTCGGTGTGCAGCGGGTGGGGCTCATTGCTGAAGTCCTCCAGCTCGCCAACCTTAACAATCACAACCGTTAATCAAGGTCAATAACATTAAGAACAGTAACAACAAAGCCAAAGCTGAAAAGTTCTCTGCAAACCACTGATTAACATTTTTTCCACATTATTAGATTGAATGCTCTATGTGAAGGATGTGAAGATGTTTGACCATAGCTGCTCCTAGTGGTCAAAAATATAGTACAGCAGATAGTGATAAGAAGACCAGTTTAATCCTTTTGGTTTACCTACAAAGCTGAGCTGGGAGATGTGTGCGAGCGTCGAGTTATCTGTATTCCACAATCTCTCTTAGCTTTTTTGCATAATAAATAAACAACTCTGTTACAGTACATGCCACAATCATATAAACAAAAGCCAAATAGTCATCAACCCAACATGGAAGTGTGCTAAGTGTTCTCAGGGTCAGGGCATGACAATAACTTTTTAAGGCACTTTCCCTTTGGAGTGTCAACATATGTTTTACATTTTTTAATTACAGCGGCTATATGTAAGGTTTTGACCTTAAATCATTGCCATAATTATTTAGATTAGAATAATTACATTTAAGATGAGGCAATTAAGAGTATGTTTCTTCATTTGAGCTGACTTTACCTCTACATTAATCAAAAACTGTAAAATGAAATTTGACATGGACATGCAGATCGAGTTAACTCATTACTCTTTAAAGAGTCGTTCAAAATGAATGATTTTTTTATGAAACTCAGATCAGCAGTCAGCAATGCTGACAGAAATTATTGCAATAGTTTCCACTAAGATTGTCTGATTTTCCTACAAACAAAAAATGGATTGCCATCTCGTATCACTACATCCAACATTGTTCATGTGTGCTTATTCCTGTTTGGGAGTGAAGGTTATTAAGGTTTCCCATCGATTGAAGTAATAAGCTAATTTAGGAGTTGTTATTTCTGGTGCTCTGAATGTAAAAAGAAAAGTTACTCCCTTTCACATTATCAAAGTGGTTTACAAAATGTTTTTGTCACGGTGTTTCTGGCATACAATGCTCTGATTGGTTGGTTGTTTCTCCAATCACGGAAAGATTGTACAACACAGCACTGAATGGAACAGCTAGCTAGTGTGAGCATAAACATATTGGTGCATATGTGTAATTATATATATTTATTTAAATGTTTTATAGGGCCAGACTTAATATGTTTTAAACTGATCTAATTTCACAGCTTTCAGACCTACAGTATTTTATTTTAAACCACTGAACAAATCTGAGATGTGGGCGGTGATTCACATGTCTGGAACCAGGCTACCTTTACTTAATTGCTTCATAATTAATTGTTACAAATAATAATACAACCTTAATTTCAAAGCTCTCAAAGTTGTGAGGGATTCGGTGGTAGAGCGTCGTGCTCCGAGGCCTCTTGATGTTACAACTTCCTCCCATAAACATGTTGTCCAATACCGCTCCCCTTGGCTCCTCTGCTAGAGCATCAAACCTTCAAACACAAATCACTGAAAAGTCAGAACCCATTGACGTTTCATGTGCAATAAGCACTATAGCCCCTTTAAGTCAATCGGTTTTTACATTATAACAAAACTCTTCTCAAAACACACTAACTCAAACACCATCTCACGTTTCAACAAACGGTTGACCCAGATGTGTGCAACACACCTGTGGCAATTAGTCCACACTTTAGCACTTTTGTGGTACTAATTAAAAGTGTAGTTATGTCTTTGTATCAGATCATACATATACATACATGTCATCAAATTTAACTCAACAAAGTGCAGGACTTACTTATAAAAATGTTTTTAACAGGAGAAACGTGCCAGAAGAAAGTCATTTATGAAAACAGCAGGAAGATGTAAACTCAGAAGGGAACTTTTGAACTTTAGCTTACCCATTTCCCACCAGGTCAGCCCCAGGGGCCACTCTCTTCTCCCCTGGACACACAATTTTAAAGTCGCCGCCACAGTCTTTTTCATCAGAGTTATCTCCGCAGTCGTTCTGCCTGTTGCATGTCAGCGTTGAGTTGATGCAGCGTCCTGCAGCAGAAAAGATGTTTGTAGAAGATAAAATGTTGACATACGTTTCTGTGTGTGTGTGTGTGTGTGTGTGTGTGTGTGTTGTGACAGCAGATTACAGATAAAAAAAATTAGTAATCAAGAAAATGTAAATACCAACGTCACCTAGGGGATGTGATGCTTTTTTTTCTTTTTCTTATTTCACACACCAGTCATGTAAAAACACTACTTACCATTTTCACACTTGAAGTCGTCTTTGCAGTCGATGGGTGGTAACAGGCACTCTGTGGCGGGGTAACAGGGCCTCTCCTCCATCAGCTCCGGGCTGCAGGCCGATCCACCAAACTGGGACGGCCTCTCGACAGACCGCGTCCGAAACTGTGGCGACAACATGTGAGACAGACTGATCAAGATTTATTTGATTAAAGACCCTGTAAATCTCAATTTTTAAACAATCACAGACGTATTTATCAAAATTGATCACTATTAAAAAAACATTATTAGTAGTTAGAAGGGTTGCATACATACACGTCCTCAGTATTGTTTCTGAGAGTGTTCTACAGTCACAGACAAATTATACATCATGGATTGTTTAAAGTGCTCATATTATGCTCATTTTCAGGTTCATAATTGTATTTAGAGGTTATATCAGAATAGGTTTACATTATTTAATTTTCAAATAACACCATATTTTTGTTGTACTGCACATTGCTGCAGCTCCTCTTTTCACCCTGTGTGTTGAGCTCTCAGTTTTAGTTACAGAGTGAGACATCTCACTTCTGTTCCATCTTTGTTGGGAGTCGCACATGCTCAGTAGCTAGGTAAGCTAGGTAAGACTACTAGCCAGTCAGAAGCAGAGTATGAGGGCGTGTCACGCTAGCAGCTAGGCGAGCATTATAACGTGTTACAAAGTGATGCACCATCTCCAACAGAAAACATTGTTTTCTGTTGGAGATGGTAAGTCCCTTTGGGGTGGACTTTGAGCATTTTAACTTTTTAAACCTATAACGTGCACAAAAAATGTATATAACACAATAAAGGAAAGGGAAAAAGCCAAAAAGCATGAATGAATAGAATGAATGGGCCTAGTGCAATTTTTAAATAGCATCATATACTATTAATGTAGTCTTTTTTTGTATATTCCAATAACTCCCAATAAAGCTTCACTGAATTTAACTGAATTAAGACAGAGAGAGTCCAGGGCTAATGCGTCTCGACCCCTGGTTGTTTTCGTCATCAAATTTACTGAAAATTTTATGAAAGTATTTAGATGTACTATGTTTTTCTATACTCGCAGGAAATTATACAATACATGTGTCAGTGAATATTAATCAAAGCGAGAATGACACTGCCAATGGAACCTCAGAGCGAAATATTAAGCTCCATTCCCTGAATGAAGTCAATGAAATATGATCTAAAGCTCCTAAAGCTAGAAAGTGGACATTTGAGCTTAGATTATTTATTTATTTTACATGGAAGGCAAAAACGTTTTACTGAAGATTAAATACTATTTGTTTTTGTGTTCTAAGATCTTCCTCGAGCCGTCTCGCCAAAAATATCTAAATTATAATAATGTTTTCGAGCTGTGAGCAGCTCCTTCATTTCTGCATTGGGCATTAACCATTCTTCATTTAGTCAATTCATTTTTCCGGTCTGAAAAAAAAAAACAAGTCTGTAAGCATAGAGATAAGACACAGCTATGACAGGGAATAATACGTCAGGGCTTTTGCAGTGCGATTTGTGTTCCTTGCCATTTTCTTGGCGCAGGGCGAGCAGTCGGACCAAGGCCCGAACTCTGTCAGCAGGCAGTTGATGGGACAGGCATGCTCGTTACAAGCTCTTCTGTCATGTTCCTCACACAGCTGACGGCAGCTGCTCTTCCAGAAGTATTCATCACGATAATTAAAAGCCCTGTGAAAAAAAGTATGAAAATCACTTTTACATGCAGCAGCTGTTGGCGTCATTCGCATTAGCTTTGTTGTATTTCACAATAACTGAAAACAGCAAGAGGAAAGAAATTGCTTTGTCTCTATTTCACAATAGTTTCAATTTGTGTGCGTGTCTCACCTACCTCAGTGTGTCTAACCTTTATCAAAGTGTCTCACCTTTATCAGCGGGTCTCACCTTTATTACTGTCTCATCTTCGTCAGCGTGTCTCATTGTTATCAGTGTCTCACCTGCATCAGCGTGTCTCCCCTTTGTCAGTGTGTCTCACCTGCATCAGCGTGTCTCACATGCATCAGTGTGAATCACCTTTGTCAGTGTGTCTCACCGGCGTCAGTGTGTCTCATCTTCATCAGTCTTACCTGCGTCAGCGTGTCTCACCTGCGCCAGTGTGTCTCACTACGTCAGTGTGTCTCACCTCCTGCATCAGTGTGTCCTGCGTCAGTGTGTCTCACCTACATCCGTGTGTCTCACTACGTCACCGTGTCTCACTATGATGTGTGTCTCACCTGCGTCAGTGTGTCTCACCTGCATGAGTGTGTCTCACTATGTCAGTGTGTCTCATCTGCGTCAGTGTGTCTCACCTGCGCCAGTGTGTCTCACTACGTCAGTGTGTCTCACCCCCTGCATCAGTGTTCTGCGTCAATGTGTCTCACCTGCATCAGTGTCTCACCTTTGTCAGTGTGTCTTACCGGCGTCAGTGTGTCTCATCTTCATCAGTCTTACCTGCGTCAGCGTGTCTCACCTGCGCCAGTGTGTCTCACCTATGTAAGTGTGTCTCACTTACATCAGTGTGTCTCACTATGTCAGTGTGTCTCATCTGCGTCAGTGTGTCTCACCTGCATCAGTGTGTCTGACTACGTCAGTGTGTCCCACCTGTGTCAGTGTGTCTCACCCCCTGCATTAGTGTGTCCTGCGTCAGTGTCTCACCTGCGTCTGCGTGTCTCACTACGTCAGCTTGTCTCACCTGCATCAGTGTGTCTCACCTGCGTCAGTGTGTCTCACCTGTGTCAGTGTGTCTCACCTGCGTCAGTGTGTTTCGCCTACGTCAGTGTGTCTCACCTGCGTCAGTGTGTCTCACCTGCGTCAGTGTGTCTCACTACATCAGCGTGTCTCACTACATCAGCGTGTCTCACCTGAGCCAGTGTGTCTCACCTGTGCCTGTGCTGTGTCCCGTGGTTGCAGGTCTGGGAGCAGGCGGACCAGGATCCCCAGGGGTAGCGGTCACAGAAACAAGCCTGGCCAGCTGATATCCAGCTGAGCAGCTGTAGCAGCAGGACCAACCAGCTGGAAGGAGCCATCAGAGAACTTCAAACTGCTTTCACCTCCTCTGAAAGGAATTTGATGGCCAGAATCAACGACTGACTTCTTTTATCCTGTAAGTTAAATACATTCTGACCCTTAACCTACTCTGAACTAAACTTCCTTTTTTATATTAAGTATCCTAGTCTCGGGGCGTCCTGGTAGCTCACCTGGTTGAGCGTGCGCCCCATATACTAAGGCTCAGTCCTTACTGCAGTGGCCCGGGTTTGAGTCCGACCCGTGGCCCTTTGCTTCATGTCATCCGCCCTCTGTCTAAAAAATCTAGTTTCTCCCACAGTTGAAACCTAGAGATATTTGGCTGCAAGTAATACAAACATTGCTAACATTATTATCCAGTGAGCATCAAGACAAAATCCAAGGCACCCGTCTTTAAAAAAAAAAAAAAAGGTCAAATGCCCTTGGATTGTTTTTGAGCAGGAAATAAAATGATTACATTTTAACATCCTATCAAACTCAACATGTGAACACAGGGATAATACTCAGGACATTAATTAACTGAAACCCTACACTCAAATACTGTATGAAAGGCAGTACAGAATGCTGCAGCACCTTCAGTATTTGCTACGCCCCTTAAAACGTTTTTTTTCTCCCACATTTTATTTTCTAAAGTACAGTCAACATGCATGCAAAAGCAATGTTACCACACTGCACATAGCTGTACATATCTGTCTATATGGTTCATTCAGTATATCCATATTTATTCTGTTTTTCTTATTATATATTCTGTTAATACACTGCATATATCTATATTATTCTTACTACTAGTATAATGTCACTGCTACTGCATTGCACATATCTGTACATGTTGTTCATACATTATTCATATTACATAGCCATATTTATTATGCTCTTATAACACTGCAATATATTTCTTGTCCTGCCTATGCACCACCTGTCTATACTTTGTATATCACATTGCACTTTTCTGCTTTTTTTGCACTTCTGGTTGGACGCAAACTGCATTTCGCTGTCTTTGTACTTGTACACTGCACAATGACAATAAAGTTGAATCTAATCTGATCTAAACATGCATAAAAAAGCTAAATCTGACTCACCACATGTACTGACGTCCTCTTAAGCAGATAGGAATGCATACAATTGTAGCTCCTGTGTGTAGTGCAGTTGGTGCAGTTAAAAGTCCTCTCGCTGTGTAGACTCTGCACTGCAGGCAGAGCCGAGTCTGCAATGTAAAACCTCCCTCTGTGATTTCTCATGGGAATCCAGTAGTTTGTTTTTTTTTACCTACATTGCTCAATCAGTGTGCAAAAACAAGTGCTTTTTGTAGTAATCTGAAAAAATAAATAATCTGAAGATATAGCAGCACTTCTTACGTAACTCTTTTGTCCCACCTTGTTACGGGAAGTAAAGAGCTCTGGAGTTTCCCGGCTGCAGAGATGTAAACCAGATGTTTTGTGTTTGAGACTTGACAGTTAGAGATACTGAGGGGGGGCGCGGGGGAGGGGGTAAACACTTATTTTCTTTCCACATTCTCTTTAGCTCTCCAAGTATTTGCACAATCTGGCACTTCAGAATCATTTCCCAATTTGAGACCAATAAAGTACAAATATCTATCTATCTATCTATCTGCACTGGTACTCTCAATGTTTTTTATATGAGATTGCACAGGTTTACTTTCATTTAATATCAACATTCCAGTTGTAGAGTTACAAATGTTTGTATCCAGCCATGTTCTTCTGAAGCACAATCTGTGTTTTGGGGTTGTTTTCTTATTAATGAATGAATGGCTGAGAGGTATGTTTGTTCTCTAGAGTACATTCTTTTTTGCAACACATATGTGTTATGTTCTATATCACTTTGTGTTGTATATATATTTCCATTTTTCCATTTAGACTATAACTGAGACTTCTGTGAGCCTCACAGTCTCATTTGTAAATGCTTTGAGAGACATAGATAGTATAGTTCTCACTTTAGATGAGGTCACATACAAATACTTAGGTAATCACTAGTAAATGCTTAATCCATAAGGACTTGGCCTGGGAACCGGAAGGTGTGTGTGTATTTCAGGCCTGTGTGTAATGTGTAACAATTCCCTTGGGGGATTAATAAAGTATGTCTTCTTCTTCTACTACCTGAATTGCTGTATTAATAAGTATTTCTAAAACATAACACACTCACCTACCATTAGTATATGTCTAAATTATTACTGTATATGGATAAATGTACATCTAAATAGTTTATTAATCATTTACTTACACTTTCTAAATTATCTTCTTCATCTATCTATCTATCTATCTATCCATCCATCCGTTATAGTGTATGATTAAAACAGTTTGACATATAGTAGTTATTGAATGAAATAGTGATTGGGTTTGGTGTTCGAGCTTAATTTTTCCAAGACTTTTGGGATGAGAAGAGGAAAAATGTATGCAAAGTGTTACAAAAGATATAGAGACAGGACATGGCCAAAAGTTGTGCATTCATTTAGTAATTTGACAGATGAAATGGTGCAGAATGGGGCAGATGCCGTCAAATATTCATATATTTTGAAGAAAATGAAGATAGCGGAACCTCTCAAGTTGGTTGAAGACATCGAAAAACTGAATGTGAATTTTTGTGATCAGAAGATGCACAACTGGAGGAAAACTGGACAAAATGGGAATTATTAGACTGAGACCGAAATCACTGAAAGGGCAAATACAACTGGATTCATTAGCACGATTGTCAAAAACATTAAATATTAGCATTTCATTTCCAAGTAAATCATTTATTTTTGTGTGCTGCTCTTGTATGATTACTTAAAGGAATAGTTCACCATCCCGAGAGTACTCTTATTGGTTTTCTTTCCAAGAGTTAGATGAGGAGATTGATATCAGGCTCATGTCTGTGTATTAAGAGGTGTAGGTGGGCACGTTTTCACTTGGACATAACCAGGCTAGCAGTTTCCCTCTGCTTCCACTATTTATGCTAAGCTAGGCTAACCATAGTCTGACTACAGCTCTGTACTTCACTCATAGACATTAGATCGGTACTGAGCCTCTCGTCTCACTTGGAAACTCACAAAGAGAGCAAATAACTCTATTTCAAAAATGTTGAACTATCCCTTTAAGGTAAAGACAATACAAACATATAATAGAATCTTACTTGTATATAAAACTTTATTCACATTATAAAATGTCTTAAGCTGTTGAGCTGTTTAACATGCCAAAAGAAAGAATTTAGCAATTTAGACAACACCACGTTAGATTACAGTAAAGAAATAAATTTAAAAAAAGTCACAAATTTACAAATTACAAAATTACACTTACACTGAACGGGCAAATGGCTGTAGTGGAGTGCTTCAAATGAATGAGTAGATTTCAATTAGTTTTTTGTGTGGCTTTTTTAGTTCTGCTGTTTGGAGTGTGGGACATCTGTGAAGCCCTTGTGATGGAAAACTGAAGCTGAAAGTTAAAAATCAGAGAAGGCCGCTGATGACATGCTGCACATTCATATACAGTACAACACGACTTAAAGGGTGATTTCAGCAGGCCTATTTTCCCATGCACTGGTGTCTAAGAGTAACTGTTCCAGTATTAAGCGGGCTGCAATGTAATCTTACAGGGCAAATGTGCATCAATTTCATCCACTAAAAGTGCGGTTTTTGCCACTGACAGATTATTATTCTGAGTGTCTGACGACATTATGGAAAGAGTCCATACAGAGATTGACCTTTTTGTTAAAGCGTAACTCTCTCCGGTGTTGAGAGAGAAGACTTAGGGACCGTCTACAAACTACAACACCGAAAAGACCTACAACAAAAATATTTATTAATTTAATGATTAAATAAGGTAGTGTCTCCAAACTTACCTCAATTATAACTTGTCTCCTGCTAGTTGTACTACAGCACTTACTTTTAAAAAATAAGCATATGCCCATTTTAGAAAATATTTTTGTATCTCTTTTCGGTGTTGTAGTTTGTAAATGGTCCCGAAGCACTCGTCTTGCCGTCTCAACACCGGAACTACACAGAGCTGAATTAGCACGACGTTCATGCTTTTCTTTCTTCACGTGTTAAGAGGCTAAAAGCACGTTTTAAAACTTGCCCCGTTTCAGCCTCCTGGGTGCTAACGCTAGCAGGAGGATAACACGGTGTAGGCAACAGCAATAGTTTTCATTTTTCTCGCTAATGACAGCACTCCAAATTTACAAACAGAGCTACGTGTTGAAATGGACCTGAATTCTCCTTTAATGCTGGAACAATTTCCAAAAATGGTTGTTCCCATCAGTCACTCAGACACAAAAACATGGGAAAATAGGGTCTAGTTAAAAAAAAAAAGTTACCCTTAACGCCCAGCTAGTTTTACCTTAAAACCGCAATGATCATTACACCCCAAAATATTAGTGTTAGACGGAACGGACATACTGATGACGCAGCTATTCTTCACGACGAGTATTAGAGCAACCATAATATTACAAGTTGCAATTTTACAAGACACAGTCTTAATATTCGGGTAAGAAAGTCATGGAAAAAGATTGTTCAATTTTGAGAACAAAATCTCATGTTATGATAAAGATTGGGCAGATTAGATTACACACCCTCACTTTGAAGCAAGAAAAGAAACGTCTCATAATTTTATTCCCAGAATGTTATGATTTTGTTTTGTTAAAGTTTGACTTTTTTTTCTCTTACATTACATTGATTTTACAACTTTATGCTCAAAACATTTGATTCTATATACCATATCTAGCTGAGGAGCTTTGCTGTGGACTAAAGTGTTGGTCAATAGGAAATGTTCAGGGGGTCAACTAAATTATCTAAAGCAGGGGTGTCAAACTCAGATTCCCAGAGGGCCACACTGGAAAATGAGGATCACATCAAGGGCCGGATATGTAGTTTATCGTCATGCTTTTATTTAAGAGAAAAAGTCATTTATTTTGACTGTATTATTGCATGTCTCATATACTGTAGTCTTCTCACTTCCATTTAAGGCCCTCATAAAGCCCCAAAAAAGTTCGTCAAAAAAGTTCCTCAGCCAGAGACAAATACGTTGAATAAAGCGCTAAAAAAGTTGGGAAAAAAAATCGTCAAAATTGTGTGAAAAAGTGACAAAAACATAACATTTGGCAAAACATTGAGTAAAGCGTCAAAAACGTTAAAACAAAGTGCCTAAAGCATTGAATAAAGTGCATAAACTGCCGGAAAAAGTGTCAAAAATGTCGAAAAAAGCACCAAAAATGTAAAAAAAATAATAATAAAAAAAAAAAAAAAGCACCAAAAACTTTGGAAAAAGCAATAAAAAGTAGGTGGGCCTAAATTAATTTATTGATTATTTATTATTTATTACACGCACTGTGGAATACATTTTTAAATCCGTTTTTTCTATACAAAACGAGACGTCATAATTATAGTAGCCAATTAGATGTATGCGTCATAACGCTGTGGATGAATTGCTCGGTTCACAGTGTGTCAGACCACGCAGGCAAGCAGAGACTCACCTGGCAAAGAGCCTCTACCAGACCACGTTCAGATGGAATACATCGGGAGGTTGATGGCGCTTAAACATCTCACATCGCGACACGACAAAACACGGAGGTGTGACACAAGCACAGTGAGACAGCTGGAAATGGAAAATGCCAGTGCATAGCCTGAATATGTAAATTTTTATTCTTTCATTATATAAAATGGCACAAAACAGAAAGATAAGGAGGGATGGCTGCTTATGTAAGAATAAAAAAAAAGAGATAGAAACTGGGAGTTCTGCACGGGGCCTAAAACTGAAACCCCGACCCGACCGGTACCCGTGTCTTTATGGTACTGTACCTGTTCACCCGCAACATATTTATCCTTCATTTGATCCAGTACTGACGGCTAATGCAACACTTTCCACTGGGCATTGTGTATGTACTAGAGCTGGGTAAAAATAATCCATTCTCAAATTAAAAATCCATTTTTGTTCGAGTGATCTGATTTTGGTTAATAAAAATCCTGAAATAATTTAATTGTATTAAAGCTACAATGCGTAGTTTCTGTCGCCCCCATGAGGAATTCTGAGTAATGACAACAACACTGTTGGTGCGTCCACACGATGCAAGCCTTATGTGATTGTACAGGTTATGTCATACATGTAATATGTTTTTTTTTGAAAATGAAACCATGTAAACCTATTCTGGTAATACCTCTAATTACAATTATGAACCTGAAAATGAGCATAATATGAGGTCTTTAAACTAACTTTTTGGGGGTCAATTCTTAATGTAAACATTAACCTGGTGCACTTAGACAACTATAACAGGGTTGCTTCTTGTCTGCTTGTACAATGTACAGCACGAGATCGCTGAGAATCTCTTTTACATCCGAGCAAAATAAGCGATGTCACTGAAATTTCCCCTGACCTAATTGACATTGAATCGTTATCGAATCGGGACCTTGTCAATCGGAATCAAAACTATTTGCGAAATCACTGGCGATACCCAGCCCTAGCACGTACTGTACCATCTACATGGAAGATGTCTTAAAAATAAATAACCAAGCCCAACTTTGATCCAATCCCGAAATTAACAAACCTAAACGAGGTGAGTCCGTCGTATAAGAACGAAAATGACCAAACAGCAAAAAAAAAAGTTAACATCAACATGAAAAAGACAAATGCCATAGAATTAGATAACAGGTACTACAATATTACAATTTCAGATAATTGGGGGGGGGGGGAATGATTAATGACTCTTATTTACATAACAAAAAAGGAAAAAAAAAAATGTGTGTTGAGTGTAGTGCTGCCTTCAGGTGCTCAGCCAGACACCATGCAGCAGAGGCCGGGGAAGCGCCTCTTCCTCTGTCTGATCAGCGGGTGTGGGGTCAGATTCAACAAGCTGCTGTCATCTGGAACAGACAAAACGCTTTGTGGTGGAAACAGAGCAGGAGGATGATGATTAGGCCGGATTACAAAGAGACAAAGGCTGCATTAACGTCGCTACGATTTTGGTTTTTGAGCAGAGTTTTGAGCCAAAAGCGATGTCCGTGCCAAGTGTTTTTAGCTCCAGCAGAAGGACTAATCTCCGTTTAAACTAACACGCCCAAACCGCATATCTCATGAAGAGTCTCATATACTGGGCATAAACAGGAGGCAGCACGTATATGTCACAAAGTGTAGCCAGGCAGCTAGTGTTTTCTTATTTGTACTGTGTATATTGTGGTGTTTTGCTTGCCTGGCACACACACTGCGACTCCCCAACACACCTGAGACACATCTCCTAATCAGGGGAGATGCTGGATTGGCACGAGGACACGCTCCAAGCACACCGGTAGTGGATCTCCTAATGACGGGGTTCGACGCGAGACCGAGGCAGTTTAAAGTGTTCTGGTGGGGAAGAGCAGCAGGAGAGTGAGCTGTGGAAATGACGTGCGGCGGTGCGGGACTAGACGGTGGTGGAAAACTACAGGATGGCGTGAGGTTAGACGGGCTGGACAGCGAGCTGGACCCAAGCAAAATGGGCAGGCTGTCGACACCGAAAAGTGCGCAGAGGACGTCTGGCGGATCGGAGCACCGGCATTGCACGGGTGCCCCGACCAGGAAGAGCGGACTGGACAATACTGCCACCGGCCCCTTCACCGCCGCCATCAGGGTAAATGCTTCATAGATTGTTTTAAGTCAGATCCTCTATCTTTTTGTCCACTACAAACATGTACCTGGACATTTGCTGCCCCTGAAAAGGAAACCATATAAAGACCATTTTAAAACTAAAAACAAACGTTTCTGTGTGTGTGTGTGTATCCGTGTGTGTGTAGTGCTCCTACCACTGATCACTGGATAAAAGGGAGAGAGAGGGGGGAGGAAACGGGGATCGCTAACAGTGCTAATAGCAACAGTGCAAACAGAGCATTAGTTAGCTCCATGGTTAGCTCACTCACTGGGGCGACTTGGGTTCCGCCGGAGAGCCGTGCTCATCAGTGATTAAGTGACGTTAGTTAAAAGGTATAGTTAGTTAAAGGTATATTAATTTAATCCAATACACTTTTTGTCAAATTTAGTGAATTTCTCCTCACGGTCCACCCAGAGTGATAGAGAAAGACAGAGTGGCGACACTCCCATTGGACTCCGTTGTACACTTTTTCCCGCCTACTTCCGGGGTATGCAGCCTCACATAGTTCCAAACAATCCCTTCACGGCGTCGGACACCATTCACTTTCATTGCTGGCCGTCGAGTAACTTCTGAGGTAAGTTGATTAAATAGCTACCTCTTTTGAATTGTCAACTGTCTATATTTTATCAGAGGCCCTTTATGATGCATATACTGATCTTTATTTGTATGTGTGCACAGCGTGATTATATATTTTTTATCTTGGTAGCCGAGCGATTGCCTGCTAGTTTGTTAGCTCGTTTGTTAGCTTGACTTCGCCAGCTGTGAAGTTATCGTTACACCAACAATTACGAAGTTCAGTAGTGAATCTCTGACAACTTTGATTTAGTTAGTTATTGATGTTGGATTACTAGGATCATTAAGGTTGATTAAGGACGGGTTTTATTTAGGTTTTATCTACTGAACCTGACGGTGTTAGCTTAGTCAGCTGAGTACTGTGTCTAGGAATAAGGTTGTTTAATTATACCCTTGAAAGGGCTGTTGGATTTCATGTATGAATAAAAGTTATTCCACACACAAAATATCAGTAAGTGACATATGACATAATTTTAAATATGAAAAAAGTATTAAGGCAAATTTCAAAGTTGTGTTTACTGTTGATTTATTTAACGTTTTCCACTGTTTTTTTAAGTTCAATAATTGCAACATCTTTCCAGAAGTAAACAAGTAGTCGTGTTAAATTATCGTGATTTCAATATTGACCGAAATAATAATGATCATATTTCTTTCCATATTCCAGCAGCCCTACTGGTGCTGGCGACGGCTGCTGGTGGTGCCTGCTGGCTGCTGAAATAAGAGGAGACTGGAGGCTGCGTACGGTGTGCCGGGGATGGAGAGGCCAAATACATCCATGGCAACCAGTAAGGTGTTTGGCAGTGGACTAGATGTTATGACCTTATGTGAGGAAGTCTGCTGTGTTGAAATTGCCTTCTTAGTCTGACTCTTGTTGCCAAGGTACCCCTTATCACGGCTGTTTACCCTGATGCACTATGATTGAATCCTTAACCTCAGCCTGATATATGTGGAGGATATTTTTTGTTAATTAATCACTTATACTATTCCCCCATATTCCTGGCTCTAATTTGTTGCTCTTATTCATACTTGTTCCCACTTGTTTTTTTGTCCCACAAACCTCAGCCTGATATTATGTGGAGAGGATTTGTTTTATTAAACACTCAGCATCTCAAACACTAACCCCCAAAACTTCTGGCTCCAGATTTACATGCTGTATCCTCCTTTGCAGCGTGCAGATGTTAGGCAGTAGAATCTGCATTTGCTGAAGGGTTTTATAACCAAGGTGCCAGCGGGGAATCTTAGTTGTATTGCTTTTTTTTAATTGTCTCCTTTCCCCACTGTATTCATTATTCTGTACTTGTTCTTGTGTCACTCATTGTTTAATAAAAATGTATTCATCCAAGTGTATTGAGTTGTTATTCTTTAATATATGTGATACTTGGTGTATGGCTTAGTCTTAAAATGATCATGGTTGTACATACATACACACACATACACACAGTTGTTATTCTTTAATATATGTGATACTTGGTGTATGGCTTAGTCTTAAAATGATCATGGTTGTGTGGTCAACTCGTGCCTCATCAGAAGAAGTGGGCTGGACACTTAATGCTGAATGGACTGTTGCTACTCTGCTTTCTCAATCGCTCTCTGACCACGGGTAAGTGAATCGGAATTACAAGCAACATCAAGGAAAATACAATAGTCCAGATGTGCAAAAAAGAACATCTTGAATCATCTTTGATCTCAAAAAGATGTAGTAAGGTTAACCCTTGTGTTGTCCTTCGGGTCCCCGGGACTTAGTTTATTTTTGACGTTTTTGCATTGGCCTGGCGTTGAGCTTCAGGTCCCCGGTGACCCTCGCGTACTATGTGATGTCATTTAACGTGAACTGGCACGGGGGGGGGGTGTCCCAGACATGTCAGAACAAACACGTTTGGACAGGCTAATACAAAATGTAACTAAACTAAAGTCCCCGTGACACGAAGGACAATACAGGAAAATAGCTAGTGCTATCATGCTAACACGGACGTGAAGCTTTCCCTCCAAAACGTATCTATACTTATAGCTTTCAGTTGTCACCCAATTCCAAATGTAAAACTGACATTTACAAATATGCAATAACAATCAAACAAGTACATGGGTATGGGTTTTTATTCATATTTACCATTCAATATCGCAATCGCTGCTGTCAGTCCCATAGGGGAACATGACAGCGCTGCGTGTGTTTGGAACTATACAGGCTTACATGAACCACGTGACCACCCCGCTAGCGAGATCAACGAGTGTCGCAACTCTTATATCTCTATAGCTCTGGGTCCACCTAGCGGAGCTTCTGGGGGTTGTATTTGTTTGGCAGTTGAGTTCAACTATCAACAGTCTTTGTGCAGAATCACTTACTGCACCTTTAAGTTAACCGTCCCGTCATCGGCCAGTAACCTCTGTATGGGTAGCGCGGGGCTCCTGCATCACCCTGTCCAGGTTCTAATTCGGCAATAATGACCTGCTCGCTCTTCCTTATCCCTTAAATAAAAAAATGTTGTGCTTTATTTCTTTTTCACTCATTCCTTTAATCTTTTTATTAATAAAAAAATTGCATTTCGGGCTTGCAGGTCGCACTATTGTGTTTGCCTTGATACTGTATTTCCTGTTTTGGTCCAGCACCTGTTGAAGAGTTTTTTGGATGTTGGCATCAACTGCGTATGGCAACTGAGCAGCTAATAATATGAAACTAAAAGTATTGCACTGAATGCTCATTGCATTCATGTATTATTACAATCTACAGTATAAACAGTATGCACTCATTCAGGCCTATTGGTCTATGAGAAGAAAATAGACCTCTGATAGGTCCATATTATGCCCGTTAGCGAATATGAGTGTCAGTGATTTTCGATTTTATTTAATTTTTGGGGCATTTAAGGCCTTTACATGTATTTTTATAGGACAGCTGAAGACATTAAAGGGGAGAGAGAGGGGTGGAACGACATGCAGCAAAGGGCCGCAGGTCGGAGTCGAACCCCCGGCTGCTGCGTCGAGGTGTAAACCTCTATATATTGTGAGCTACCCAGGTGCCCATGGAAGCATTTTTCCCAGCTGCTTTACAAAGATGCCTGACAGCCTGTGATTGTAGGTGTTTTTTCCGGTACGGATGAATATTAAACAACTGAAAACTAGGTCTAGGTCTTTGAAACGGCAAAAGAATTGCCTATTTTGTGCCAAGTTTTCCTTTTGTTTTGCTGCGTTTTAAACACCCACTGGTTACCGACTACAAATTAGAATGGCATTCAATGCATTGCTTTATTTTCTGTGCAGTTCAAACAAGTGACTAATGATAATTTGACGCGCTCTCTGTCCATGGTGCTGAACAATGGAAGGTATTGTATAGTGCTGCAATTGGAATTCACAGTTCACACCAATGCCACAAATGTCATCTCTGACAAACATTACATACCTTGGTTTTTCAGTGGCAATGGCATCGTGTCCCTGATTTTGCTGAGTAGGTTTCGCATCTCTCGCATATCTCTGTGAAAACAAAGAAACACCCACTTATTTGCAGCAGAGCAATCCAGTGTTTCAGTCTATCTATGGATTTAAGAAAGCCGGTGCAGTCGGTGTACCTCTCTATATTTTGAATATCCATTCCCACCAGCCACTGCTCCTGAGGAAAGTCGATGGGGGAGGACGATCGCTCTTCCAGGATGGGAACGTCCGAGCTTTCATCCATCCTGAGGTCCAACCTCGGCTCGGAGTCCATTCCTTCAGGTCCGAACAGAGACATCAGCACACTCACACTCACAGCAGCTACATCTTTTAAAAGGAACACGCAGACTTATTGGGACTTTGGCTTATTCACCGTATCCGTATGTCTGACCACCCACCGCTAGCCTATCTTAGCACAGATCTGGTATCCCGTATACATACTGGAACTATTCTCCACAGAAGGCGAAGCACTGCTACTTCTGTTACTTGGGCGGAGTGATTTGCTCGCAGCACCTGAGAAGCCCTGTGGTGAGGAGCAGAGAGTAACGACGGTGCCTTTCAGGTGTTACGTTAATCCCTCCGCCCAAGTAGCAGAGAGTAGCAGTGCTTCGCCTCTTTGAGAATATAGTTCCCAGTATGTATACGGTTAGAAGATGGCTGTGTCTCATGTGACCTTGTTATTTGTACACCCTGGGACTATACAAATCACAACATGTAACATGTATAATATGTATATAACATACAGAAATGAAGAATAATACATTCAATAAGATTGAAAAGATTCTGAGGGACCTAAGAACAAAATATGAATAAAATAGAATGTAAGGGTAGGTGTTATAAGCAAATGCTTCAACCTACACCTTCTCGGTCAGTGTTGGTTATAAACGAGTTATGACGACACTGTATGAATTAAGGTGACACTTTATTTTTTTTACCATTTATGTTATGTATGTGACGTTGTGTATCTATGTGATCGAAATAAACTAAACAAAACTACATGAACACTATTTCATTAGTTTTTAAGAAATATAACAGATTTGATTCTTTACATCTTTTAAATAACAGATTATGTAAAAAAATTAAAATCAAACCCTAGGGCTGAAACAAACACTGATTTGCATTGTCGATTAATCTGTTGATTATTTTCTCGATTAATCAATTAGTTGTTTGGTCTATAAAATGTCAGAAAATGGTGAAAAAATGTGGATCAGTGTTTTCCCAAAGCCAAAGATGACGTCCTCACGTCTTGTTTTGTCCCCAAATCAAAGATATTCAATTTACTGTCACAGAGGAGAGAAGAAACTAGAACATATTCACATTTAAGAAGCTGGAATCGTGGCCGGTTAGCTCAGTTGGTAGAGCAGGCACACCCGTACAAATATTCTTTAAGATGCTGGAATCAGAGAATTTTCTTCAGTATTTTTTGTTTTTTTTTTACATAAAAAAAATGAATTGATTATCAAAACAGTTGGTTATTTTAAATTGTTGGCAACTAATGGATTATTCTTTGCAGCTCACACACGTTGAGCATACTGACAGCTCTCTACTGCCCTCTGCTGCTTCAGCAGTGGGTGTGACCTGAACTCTGATCTCAGATATCATTGAACAGTAACAGAAACATTTAGGGGCCTGATTACTTTTAAAACAATATTTAGACACATTGATGTTGAATACGCAGTTTGAAATTGCATTTTAGGTCAAACTAAGAACTAGAACCAAGAACTAATTTCTGAAACGAGTACCAGGAAAGTGTGGGATCTGACGAAGGGTGAGGTACAATATATATACTTTAAATAGATCACCAGGCCTAAGTTGTGCCCCACTAGGCATAAGCCACTGGGAATTATTCTTTTAATGTATTTTTAAGACTTTTTTTTGTACTACAGTTACAGTGGGGCGGCTCGGTTGGAAACTTAGATGTAGTCATATTTTCAACTCTCCAGTTAGCTTTTAGCAGTGACTTTATGTAGGGCCCTATGGAATCTGTCAAATAGATTTTTAAATTCTCATTTTTGCGAGTCCATCACAGAGACCATTGGGCTCTACATTAATGCTGCCATCAGTCGGTGACTGGCCCCAGCCGGGCCCCAGCCAAAAAAAGACACTTGCCAATGGGCTAAACAGCTTTTCGGGGGGAAACGCTGAATGCTGCATTTGCCTTTTTAAATAAATATAATAAATAAATTCAATGTGAGATTATTGTAACTATAGGCCTTTTTCACAGCAGGCATTTGGATTTGATGGCCCTGTCCTATTCAAGTGTCCCAGTAAGCTGTGACAGTGCGACAGTGAGCCAGCATGCACAATGAACCGAAACTGAAGCAGCTAAATGGAATCCACCATTAATCATTTCATTATTTACGCCTGTGCTATTTCTATTGTCACATCCAAAACGTCTTCTGTGTTTTTCGGGCTTTTTCCTCTGCTTATTGGTGGGCAGATGTCTCCAGTGACATTTAGTATTGAAACCAAACCAATACAGAATAAACTGATTAGAGCCACGGTCGTCATGGTAGCCATGTGATGCACACGGAGGTGGTTCGACTGAATGAATTTGGGCTTGTGTGATTTTCATTAAATCCCCCAATTACTTGAATGACGTTCATTTGATTTGGTTTGAATTAAATGAATAGATTTCAAATATTACAGTTCACCGACATCTGCCCGAGCAGATAATTTTTTTTTTAGAAACTGGCTTTTAAAAGTAACGTGGCTTTTTATCACACTTGTATGTTCCTTGTCTTGGAATTTTGTGGCATACTAATATTGTGATTTGTGTTTTTGTGATGATGGTACTTTTTCTGTGCAGCTGCAGCACCCCCAGCAGGCACATGGATTTGAGCATCTCCGTTATGAACATCTCCAGACAGCACTGCAACTGGATGAAGAGGCGACAGATCTCAGGGTGGATCTCTCCGTCCTCTAGGCTGCAAAATGAAGAGGAGGG